>BPUM01000264.1:0-129890 GCA_020521455.1 Prunus kanzakura | reverse complement strand
CTCCCACCTTATTATGATGTTGCCCAAGTTTTGGGCTCGATCCGAAATCCATAGGTGTAAGAAATTGGACAATTCTAATTCGTACTCAGACTGTGCCGTAAATGGAGTGGTTGGTGTATTGCGTAGTTCTAGCAAGTGGATTTCACTCAAAACTCACCGAATGACTCCTCCCACCTTATTATGATGTTGCCCACGTTTTGGGCTCGATCCGAAATCCATAGGCCATAGAAATTGGACAATTCAAGTTCGTACTCAGTTTGTGCCGTAAATGGAGTGGTTGGTGTATTGCATAGTTTTAGCGATTGGATTTCACTCAAAACTCACCGAATGACTCCTCCCACTTTATTATGGTGTTGCCCAAATTTTGGGCTCGATCCGAAATCCATAGGTGTAAGAAATTGGACAATTCAAGTTCGTACTCAGTTTGTGCCGTAAATGGAGTGGTTGGTGTATTTCATAGTTCTAGCGATTGGATTTCTCTCAAAACTCACCGAATGACTCCTCCCCCCTTATTATGATGTTGCCCAACTTTTGGGCTCGATCCGAAATCCATAGGCCATAGAAATTGGACAATTCAAGTTCGTACTCAGTTTGTGCCGTAAATGGAGTGGTTGGTGTATTGCATAGTTCTAGCGATTGGATTTCACTCAAAACTCACCGAATGACTCCTCCCCACTTATTATGATGTTGCCCAAGTTTTGGGCTCGATCCGAAATCCATAGGCCATAGAAATAGGACAATTCAAGTTCGTACTCAGTTTGTGCCGTAAATGGAGTGGTTGGTGTATTGCATAGTTCTAGCGATTGGATTTCACTCAAAACTCACCGAATGACTCCTCCCACCTTATTATGATGTTGCCCAAGTTTTGGGCTCGATCCGAAATCCATAGGTGTAAGAAATTGGACAATTCAAGTTCGTACTCAGTTTGTGCCGTAAATGGAGTGGTTGGTGTATTGCATAGTTCTAGCGATTGGATTTCACTCAAAACTCACCGAATGACTCCTCCCACCTTATTATGATGTTGCCCAAGTTTTGGGCTCGATCCGAAATCCATAGGACATAGAAATTGGACAATTCAAGTTCGTACTCAGTTTGTGCCGTAAATGGAGTGGTTGGTGTATTGCATAGTTCTAGCGATTGGGTTTCACTCAAAACTCACCGAATGACTCCTCCGACCTTATTATGATGTTGCCCAAGTTTTGGGCTCGATCAGAAATCCATAGGTGTAAGAAATTGGACAATTCAAGTTCGTACTCAGTTTGTGCCGTAAATGGAGTGGTTGGTGTATTGCATAGTTCTAGCGATTGGATTTCACTCAAAACTTACCGAATGAATCCTCCCACCTTATTATGATGTTGTCCAAGTTTTGGGCTCGATCCGAAATCCATAAGTGTAAGAAATTGGACAATTCAAGTTCGTACTCAGTTTGTTCCGTAAATGGAGTGGTTGGTGTATTGCATAGTTCTAGAGATTGGATTTCACTCAAAACTCACCGAATGACTCCTCCCACCTTATTATGATGTTGCCCAAGTTTTGGGATCGATCCGAAATACATAGGCCATAGAAATTGGACAATTAAAGTTCGTACTCAGTTTGTGCCGTAAATGGAGTGGTTGGTGTATTGCATAGTTCTAGTTATTGGGTTTCACTCAAAACTCACCGAATGACTCCTCCGACCTTATTATGATGTTGCCCAAGTTTTGGGCTCAATCAGAAATCCATAGGTGTAAGAAATTGGACAATTCAAGTTCGTACTCAGTTTGTTCCGTAAATGGAGTGGTTGGTGTATTGCATAGTTCTAGAGATTGGATTTCACTCAAAACTCACCGAACGACTCCTCCCACCTTATTATGATGTTGCCCAAGTTTTGGGATCGATCCGAAATCCATAGGTGTAAGAAATTGGACAATTCAAGTTCGTACTCAGTTTGTGCCGTAAATGGAGTGGTTGGTGTATTGCATAGTTATAGCGATTGGATTTCACTCAAAACCCACCGAATGACTCCTCCCACCTTATTATGATGTTGCCCAAGTTTTTGGCTCGATCAGAAATCCATAGGCCATAGAAATTGGACAATTCAAGTTCGTACTAAGTTTGTGCCGTAAATGGAGTGGATGGTGTATTGCATAGTTCTAGCGATTGGATTTCACTCAAAACTCACCGAATGACTCCTCCAACCTTATTATGGTGATGCCCAAGTTTTGGGCTCGATCCGAAATCCATAGGTGTAAGAAATTGGACAATTCAAGTTCGTACTCAGTTTGTGCCGTAAATGGAGTGGTTGGTGTATTGCATAGTTCTAGCGATTGGATTTCACTCAAAACTCACCGAATGACTCCTCCCACCTTATTATGGTGTTGCCCAAGTTTTGGGCTCGATCCGAAATCCATAGGCCATAGAAATTGGACAATTCAAGTTCGTACTCAGTTTGTGCCGTAAATGGAAGTGGTTGGTGTATTGCATAGTTCTAGCGATTGGATTTCACTCAAAACTCACCGAATGACTCCTCCCACCTTATTATGATGGTGCCCAAGTTTTGGGCTCGATCCGAAATCCATAGGTGTAAGAAATTGGACAATTCAAGTTCGTACTCAGTTTGTGCCGTAAATGGAGTGGTTGGTGTATTGCATAGTTCTAGCGATTGGATTTCACTCAAAACTCACCGAATGACTCCTCCTACCTTATTATGATGTTGCCCAAGTTTTGGGCTCGATCCGAAATCCATAGGTGCTAAGAAATTGGACAATTCAAGTTCGTACTCAGTTTGTGCCGTAAATGGAGTGGTTGGTGTATTGCATAGTTCTAGCGATTGGATTTCACTCAAAACTCACCGAATGACTCCTCCCACCTTATTATGATGTTGCCCAAGTTTCGGGCTCGATCCGAAATCCATAGGTGTAAGAAATTGGACAATTCAAGTTCGTACTCAGTTTGTGCCGTAAATGGAGTGGTTGGTGTATTGCATAGTTCTAGCGATTGGATTTCACTCAAAACTCACCGAATGACTCCTCCCACCTTATTATGATGTTGCCCAAGTTTTGGGATCGATTTGAAATCCATAGGCCATAGAAATTGGACAATTCAAGTTCGTACTCAGTTTGTGCCGTAAATGGAGTGGTTGGTGTATTGCATAGTTCTAGCTATTGGATTTCACTCAAAACTCACCGAATGACTCCTCCCACCTTATTATGATGTTGCCCAAGCTTTGGGCTCGATCCCAAATCCATAGGTGTAAGAAATTGGACAATTCAAGTTCGTACTCAATTTCAGCAGTAAATGTTGTGGTTGGTGTATTGCATAGTTCTAGCGATTGGATTTCACTCAAAACTCACCGAATGACTCCTCCCACCTTATTATGATGTTGCCCAAGTTTTGGGCTCGATCCGAAATCCATAGGTGTAAGAAATTGGACAATTCTAATTCGTACTCAGACTGTGCCGTAAATGGAGTGGTTGGTGCATTGCGTAGTTCTAGCAAGTGGATTTCACTCAAAACTCACCGAATGACTCCTCCCACCTTATTATGATGTTGCCCAAGTTTTGGGCTCGATCCGAAATCCATAGGCCGTAGAAATTGGACAATTCAAGTTCGTACTCAGTTTGTGCCGTAAATGGAGTGGTTGGTGTATTGCATAGTTCTAGCAATTGCATAGTTATTGCATAGTTCTAGCAATCGGTTCATTTTTACACATGATTTTTCATGTTATTCACCCACTATTTTGAGTTAGTTCTTGACATTTTATAGCTTTTTACTTCCTTTTTGTGTTTTCTTAGATTTTACCTTGGTTGGGATAAAAATGAGCTAAAAGTGCATTATTAGTTATAAATTCTGTTTTTGTTCATTTTCGTAGGTCAACTTCTTGGCCTGGGATCAACATGCTCTGGTGCTCGGATGAGGTCATGATCTTCATGAGACTTGTTCCAATGGATGTTAACTACAACATATCCAAATTTGAGCTCCATTGGACAAGTATTGCCTATCCAACCAATCCAGCATGTTACCACAGCTCTGGAAATCCGGATTTGGCCAGCTTTTACCTCCTTTGTGTCATCTTAATTTCTTGTTACCATAACTCTTGGTAACAAGGAATTACCTTTGTAAATGAGATATTTTCTGAAGCTTTTGGCATCTTTGTGAAGTCAAAGCTTCATCATGGCAAGGGGACAATGGGCAAAGGCTTTAGAGGAAAGAATGAGTTTTATATTAAAAGTGTGAGCTGGAAATGATGGGCAAAGGAGCAAAGGGAGTGCAATCTGAAGTGGGAGAGGTTTTGAACGTGGGAAATCAATTCATTCTATCATTCTACACATTGAGAGCAGATTTTGGAGAGCTTGGAGCTAGGAGAAAGCCAAGGTGCAGCCAAGCAAAGTGGAGAAGAAGACTTCCACCATTGAAGACCTTGAAGCTTTCACCATTTTCTCAAAATCTGTAAACTCTTTCTAATTTTATTTTGAGTTTGTATTTGGAATAAGTATGAGCAACTAAACTCCATAGCTAGGGCTTAGGTTGAAGCCCTAAACATGATTACCTTATTGTTTTGATGCTTGAGTGTATGAATTTCTGGATATTGTTGATGAATTCCAATTCACCAAATTAATCTATCCTTGATGTGTGTTTTTCCTTGGTTGGCCATCTTTGAAAGCATGCTTCTTGAGATTATTGGGATTATGTGTATCTTCATGTTTTCCTAAGCAATAGATGGATGGAGTAAGAACCATCCATGTGAATTGGTTTCTTGAATACCTAATGTAAACACCATGCTATTAAGATTCTTGTGATGTTCATATTCTCTTTGAACTTAATGGGTTTTCCTTGTAATCGAATCGAAGTACGAACCATACCTAGGTTCGGTTATGAGGAGAGCACAAGTATTGTAGCACGAACCATGCACTTTACGTATATTAGAGAGAATCAATGCGTCTTGAGCCACGACCCATGGTCTTGATTGCGAACATCTTCATCAATACATTTAGAGTTCATCACTTGAGTATCCATAAACTTGGGTAGAATTGTTTAGGGTGGATTCCGAAACCCTAGTGTTTGTTACATTTTACTTTCACATTTTGATAATTCATCTCTGCCATTCTCATTTAAATTCAAAGTCCATTTACTTTCATGCATTAGAATTAGGTCACTTGAACCAAAATCAAAACCCCCCCCCCCCCCCCCAATGTGTGTGTGAGTTGTGTGTTCGACACGTTGTGTGTCTTTGTTACTGAATTTTGTTTGTTTCCGTAATTGTTTTGGACTTTTGGTCCGCGCTTGTGTTCTTCCATTTTCTGTGCTGAATCCAACCGTATAAAGAACGTGAAATTTGAATAAACGGTTGGAAAGTTATAGGCAAAACACTGGACAGAGGTCGAAACTGGAAAAACAGAGAAACGAATCTGCCAAAAAACGACCGGTCGTTACTGTTCACGACCGGTCGCACTGTTCATTTTCACTGTTCATTCTGTTCATTTCACTGTTCATTCTGTTCATTTTCACTGTTTACGGTACTGTTCACAGGTGATAAATAGGTGATAAAATGGTGATAGAAAATGCTGTTTGTGTTTTTCTTTATTTTTCTTGTGTTGTTTCATTTCTTTTACACTTCTTTACTCATTTTTAGTTTCCATTTTGCATTTGTGCATTTGTGGTGTGTCAATTAAGTGTTATTTACGTACTCAAATTAGAACTTATAGGAAGCCGACAAGTTCTTCGTGGGATCGACCCCGTATTTACATAATCTATACTTCATTAGATTCGTGCACTTGCGGGTATTTTTAATTGGTTGTTTGCACATTAATTTGTGTCCTTTTTGGAATGCAACACATAGTTCTAGCGATTAGATTTCACTCAAAACTCACCGAACGAATCCTCCCACCTTATTATGGTGTTGCCCAAGTTTTGGGCACGATCTGAAATCCATAGGCCATAAAAATTGGACAATTCAAGTTCGTACTTAGTTTGTGCCGTAAATGGAGTGGTTGGTGTATTGCATAGTTCTAGCGATTGGATTTCACTCAAAACTCACCGAATGACTCCTCCCACCTTATTATGACGTTTCCCAAGTTTTGGGCTCGATCCGAAATCCATGGGGCATAGAAATTGTACCATTCAAGTTCGTACTCAGTTTGTGCCGTAAATGGAGTGGTTGGTGTATTGCATAGTTCTAGCGATTGGATTTCACTCAAAACTCACTGAATGACTCCTCCCACTTTATTATGGTGTTGCTGATCGGTTCATAATTGTATATCATTTTGTACCCTTCTAGCTTATGATTTGGTTATGTTATTGAGTTAAACTTGTGCTTTTAATTCATTTTCTGTTTTGATAAGTCCATAATTTCATACACTTGCATGCCTTCTTTACTTAGTGATTTTGCTTAGTTTCTCTTTATTTTGAGTCACTTACCTATGTTTGTGTGTTTTGTAGGTTAAGATAGCAAGAGATAACATTTGATGCAATCCATGCATGTTAAGGGCTGATTGGCATATGAGGAATATGAGCTTAAAGACAAACACATTTTGGCTACAACCCCTTTCCAGCCCAATTTCGTAGGTCAACTTCTTGGCCTTGGATCAGCATGCTACGGGGCTTGAATGAGGTGAAGATCTTCATGAAACTTGTTCCAATGGGTGTCTACTACAACATATCCAAATTTCAGCCCAATTGGACATTTGTGGAGTGCTCAGCCCGTCCAACACCCAACCTTGCTCGGCAAGATTTGTAGCTGCCAGCATTTTGCCATGTGACTCCTTTTAGCCATGTGCCTCACCCCAGCTGCAACTGACTTTGTACCCAACATAATGAGTGAAGTTGGGAGGCTTTCCAGCTATGAATTTCTGAAGGAGCAAGTTGGTACATGTTGGAGCTATTATAGAGAAAGCATGTGCATGTGAAGCAAAGAGAAAAGAGAGAGAGAAGAAGAGTAATGATGAGAGGCATTTTTGCTTCAGCCTTTGAACATGGGAATTGAATTGGCAGATCACTTTGGAGCTGGAGATCAGCTTTTGAGCTATTAAAGAGAAGCATGTGCATGCATGTAAAGCAAAAATAAAGAAAAGAAATGAAATGAAGTCAATTCCAGTCTCTGTTCGGCAGCCAACTTTCGAGGTCCAAAACGCACACTTCTACTGCTCCGATGGGAATACTTTCTTCATAGAAGTTGTTCCAATGGGTGTCTAGTATAACATATCCAAATTTCAGCCCCATTGGATAAGTTGTGAAACCTCTGGCCTTCCTACACCAAGTCTGGTTCAGAAAACTCGTTTTTCCAGCAACCAAAAGCAACCACATGGGTTGGCAGCAAAAGGCAATCACATGGGTTGGCAGCACATCTGATCACCTTTGAACCCATGTGAAGAATCTTCAGGTGCAGCAGCAAAAGATGAAGGATGGTGTGGG
Source organism: Prunus kanzakura (assembly GCA_020521455.1). NCBI lineage: Eukaryota > Viridiplantae > Streptophyta > Magnoliopsida > Rosales > Rosaceae > Prunus > Prunus kanzakura. The sequence goes on along the minus strand of BPUM01000264.1, from coordinate 122,501 downwards.
AATCCATCATGTTGTTCCTCCCTCTTAGCCCTATAAATAGAGAAGCCTTCAAGCTTCAAATCACACCCCAAAGGGGGGAGCTCTCAAACACTTCTCTAGAGCTCCCTTCCCTTCTCTCCCTCAAATTCTCTTAGTTTCTTTAATGTTCTCTTAGTTGTAATTTATTTTTCTTGTAATGTACATTCTTTCTTAAATATTCAAGTTTAATTAGTTTCCAAGTTTCAATTATGGTTTTTGTTCTTATTCATTATGCTTATAAGTTAATAGGCTAGTTTGAATGATTGATCACCATTTAGGCTTGCATGTTAGCTATCTTGGTTTGAATTAAGAGTATACACCATGCTTTAATTCGAATTGAACTATGAATAGGAAGAGTATGTATGGACATTCGACAACAGGGATTAGATACATGCTTGGTTGTTTAAATTGTTCTTCTATGCTTAATGGGTCCCTAATGCTTAGTTTTAGGTTAGACAACAAATGATCAAATTAGGGAATTAGGAACACAAGGTTATGACCACACACCATGGCTTAATCATACTTTAGCTAGAATCAATCCATTAATCTAAATTGAACTTGGGAACTTATTTGGTTGAGTTATCTCCTTTTTCTTGTTTTATTTATTTTCTTTTTCATTTCTGTTTTGTGTAGGGGAAATAAATTGGATCATTCAATCACCAATCCTCGTGGGATCGACCTCGCACTTACACATGCTATACTACCGAACGGCTCGTGCACTTGCGAGTATCACAAGTTGAGGATGCAGCTGAATCCATTTTGGTGCAAGTGAATCCGACACAACAGTTGCCCAAATTTTGGGCTCGATCCGAAATCCATAGGTGTAAGAAATTGGACAATTCAAGTTCGTACTCAGTTTGTGCCGTAAATGGAGTGGTTGGTGTATTTCATAGTTCTAGCGATTGGATTTCACTCAAAATTCACCGAATGACTCCTCCCACCTTATTATGGTGTTGCCCAAGTTTTGGGCTCGATCCGAAATCCATAGGTGTAAGAAATTGGACAATTCAAGTTCGTACTCAGTTTGTGCCGTACATGGGGTGGTTGGTGTATTGCATAGTTCTAGAGATTTGATTTCACTCAAAACTCACCGAATGACTCCTCCCACCTTATTATGGTGTTGCTCAAGTTTTGGGCTCGATCCGAAATCCATAGGCCATAGAAATTGGACAATTCAAGTTCGTACTCAGTTTGTGCCGTAAATGGAGTGGTTGGTGTATTGCATAGTTCTAGCGATTGGATTTCACTCAAAACTCACCGAATCACTCCTCCCCCCATATTATGATGTTGCCCAAGCTTTCGGCTCGATTCGAAATCCATAGGCCATAGAAATTGGACAATTGAAGTTCGTACTCAGTTTCTGCCGTAAATGGAGTGGTTGGTGTATTGCATAGTTTTAGCGATTGGATTTCACTCAAAACTCACCGAATTACTCCTCCCACTTTATTATGGTGTTGCCCAAATTTTGGGCTCGATCCGAAACCCGTAGGTGTAAGAAATTGGACAATTCAAGTTCGTACTCAGTTTGTGCCGTAAATGGAGTGGTTGGTGTATTTCATAGTTTTAGCGATTGGATTTCACTCAAAACTCACCGAATGACTCCTCCCACCTTATTATGTTGTTGGCCAAGTTTTGGGCTCGATCCGAAATCCATAGGCCACAGAAATTGGACAATTCAAGTTCGTACTCAGTTTGTGCCGTAAATGGAGTGGTTGGTGTATTTAATAGTTCTAGCGATTGGATTTCACCCAAAACTCACCGAATGACTCCTCCCACCTTATTATGATGTTGCCCAAGTTTTGGGCTCGATCCGAAATCCATAGGTGTAAGAAATTTGACAATTCAAGTTCGTACGCAGTTTGTGCCGTAAATGGAGTGGTTGGTGTATTGCATAGTACTAGCGATTGGATTTCACCCAAAACTCACCGAACGACTCCTCCCACCTTATTATGATGTTGCCCAACTTTTGGGCTCGATCCGAAATCCATAGGCCATAGAAATTGGACAATTCAAGTTCGTACTCAGTTTGTGCCGTAAATGGAGTGGTTTGTGTATTGCATAGTTCTAGCGATTGTATTTCACTCAAAACTCACCGAATGAGTCCTCCCCCCTTATTATGATGTTGCCCAAGTTTTGGTCTCGATCCGAAATCCATAGGCCATAGAAATTGGACAATTTAAGTTCGTATTCAGTTTGTGCCGTAAATGGAGTGGTTGGTGTATTGCATAGTTTTAGCGATTGGATTTCACTCAAGACTCACCTAATGACTCCTCCCATCTTATTATGTTGTTGCCCAAGTTTTGGGATAGATCCGAAATCCACAGGTGTAAGAAATTGGACAATTCAAGTTCGAACTCAGTTTGTGCCGTAAATGGAGTGGTTGGTGTATTTCATAGTTCTAGCGATTGGATTTCACTCAAAACTCACCGAATGACTCCTCCCACCTTGTTATGATGTTGCCCAAGTTTTGGGCTCGATCCGAAATCCATAGGTGTAAGAAATCCGACAATTCAAGTTCGTACTCAGTTTGTGCCGTAAATGGAGTGGTTGGTGTATTGCATAGTTCTAGCGATTGGATTTCACTCAAAACTCGCCGAATGACTCCTCCCACCTTATTATGATGTTGCCCAAGTTTTGGGCTTGATCCGAAATCCATAGGTGTAAGAAATTAGACAATTCATGTTCGTACTCAGTTTGTGCCGTAAATGGAGTTGTTGGTGTATTGCATAGTTCTAGCGATTGGATTTCACTCAAAACTCACCGAATGACTCCTCCCACCTTATTATGTTGTTGGCCAAGTTTTGGGCTCGATCCGAAATCCATAGGCCATAGAAATTGGACAATTCAAGTTCGTACTCAGTTTGTGCCGTAAATGGAGTGGTTGGTGTATTGCGTAGTTCTAGCGATTGGATTTTACTCAAGACTCACCTAATGACTCCTCCCATCTTATTATGTTGTTGCCCAAGTTTTGGGCTCGATTCGAAATCCATAGGCCATAGAAATTGGACAATTCAAGTTCGTACTCAGTTTCTGCCGTAAATGGAGTGGTTGGTGTTTTGCATAATTCTAGCGTTTGGATTTCACTCAAAACTCACCGAACGACTCCTCCCACCTTACTATGTTGTTGCCCAAGTTTTGGGTTCGATCCGAAATCCATAGGCCATAGAAATTGGACAATTCAAGTTCGTACTCAGTTTGTGCCGTAAATGGAGTGGTTGGTGTATTGCATAGTTCTAGCGATTGGATTTCACTCAAAACTCACCGAATGACTCCTCCCACCTTATTATGATGTTGCCCAAGTTTTGGGCTCGATTCGAAATCCATAGGCCATAGAAATTGGGCAATTCAAGTTCGTACTCAGTTTGTGCCGTAAATGGAGTGGTTGGGGTATTGCATAGTTCTAGCGATTGGATTTCACTCAAAACTCACCGAATGACTCCTCCCATCTTATTATGGTGTTGCCCAAGTTTTGGGCTCGATCCGAAATCCATAGGCCACAGAAATTGGACAATTCAAGTTCGTACTCAGTTTCTGCCGTAAATGGAGTGGTTGGTGTATTGCATAGTTCTAGAGATTGGATTTCACTCAAAACTCACCGAATGACTTCTCCCACCTTATTACGATGTTGGCCCCGTTTTGGGCTCGATCCGATATCCATAGGTGTAAGAAATTGGACAATTCAAGTTCGTACTCAGTTTGTGCCGTAAATGGAGTGGTTGGTGTATTGCATAGTTCTAGCGATTGGATTTCACTCAAAACTCACCGAATGACTCCTCCCACCTTATAACGGTGTTGCCCAAGTTTTGGGCTCGATCCGAAATCCATAGGCCATAGAAATTGGACAATTCAAGTTCGTACTCAGTTTGTACCGTAAATGGAGTGGTTGGTGTATTGCATAGTTCTAGCGATTGGATTTCACTCAAAACTCACCGAATGACTCCTCCCACCTTATCATGATGTTGCCCAAGTTTTGGGCTCGATCCGAAATCCATAGGCCATAGAAATTGGACAATTCAAGTTCGTACTCAGTTTGTCTCGTAAGTGGAGTAGTTGGTGTATTGCTTAGTTCTAGAGATTGGATTTCACTCAAAACTCACCGAATGACTTCTCCCACCTTGTTATGATGTTGGCCCAGTTTTGGGCTCGTTCCGAAATCCATTGGCCATAGAAATTGGACAATTCAAGTTCGTACTCAGTTTGTGCCGTAAATGGAGTGGTTGGTGTATTGCGTAGTTCTAGCGATTGGATTTCACTCAAAACTCACCGAATGACTCCTCCCACCTCATTACGGTGTTGGCCAAGTTTTGGGCTCGATCCGAAATCCATAGGCCATAGAAATTGGAATATTCAAGTTCGTACTCAGTTTGTGTCGTAAATGGAGTGGTTGGTGTATTGCATAGTTCTAGCGATTGGATTTCACTCAAAACTCACCGAATGACTCCTCCCACCTCATTATGGTGTTGGCCAAGTTTTGGGCTCGATCCGAAATCCGTAGGCCATAGAAATTGGACAATTCAAGTTCGTACTCAGTTTCTGCCGTAAATGGAGTGGTTGGTGTATTGCATAGTTCTAGCGATTGGATTTCACTCAAAACTCGCCGAATGACTCCTCCCACCTTATTATGGTGTTGCCCAAGTTTTGGGCACGATTCGAAATCCAAAGGCCATAGAAATTGGACAATTCAAGTTCGTACTCAGTTTGTGCCGTAAATGGAGTGGTTGGTGTATTGCATAGTTCTAGCGATTGGATTTCTCTCAAAAACTCACCGAATGACTCCTCCCACCTTATTATGGTGTTGGCCAAGTTTTGGGCTCGATCCGAAATCCATAGGCCATAGAAATTGGACAATTCAAGTTCGTACTCAGTTTGTGCCGTAAATGGAGTGGTTGGTGTATTGCATAGTTCTAGCGATTGGATTTCACTCAAAACTCACCGAATGACTCCTCCCACCTTATTATGGTTTTGCCCAAGTTTTGGGCACGATCCGAAATTCATAGGCCATAGAAATTGACAATTCAAGTTCGTACTCAGTTTGTGCCGTAAATGGAGTGGTTGGTGTATTGCATAGTTCCTAGCTATTGGATTTCACTCAAAACTCACCGAATGACTCCTCCCACCTTATAACCGTGTTGCCCAAGTTTTGGGCTCGATCCGAAATCCATAGGCCATAGAAATTGGACAATTCAAGTTCGTACTCAGTTTGTACCGTAAATGGAGTGGTTGGTGTATTGCATAGTTCTAGCGATTGGATTTCACTCAAAACTCACCGAATGACTCCTCCCACCTTATCATGATGTTGCCCAAGTTTTGGGCTCGATCCGGAATCCATAGGCCATAGAAATTGGACAATTCAAGTTCGTACTCAGTTTGTCTCGTAAATGGAGTAGTTGGTGTATTGCTTAGTTCTAGAGATTGGATTTCACTCAAAACTCACCGAATGACTTCTCCCACCTTGTTATGATGTTGGCCCAGTTTTGGGCTCGTTCCGAAATCCATTGGCCATAGAAATTGAACAATTCAAGTTCGTACTCAGTTTGTGCCGTAAATGGAGTGGTTGGTGTATTGCGTAGTTCTAGCGATTGGATTTCACTCAAAACTCACCGAATGACTCCTCCCACCTCATTACGGTGTTGGCCAAGTTTTGGGCTCGATCCGAAATCCATAGGCCATAGAAATTGGAATATTCAAGTTCGTACTCAGTTTGTGTCGTAAATGGAGTGGTTGGTGTATTGCATAGTTCTAGCGATTGGATTTCACTCAAAACTCACCGAATGACTCCTCCCACCTCATTATGGTGTTGGCCAAGTTTTGGGCTCGATCCGAAATCCGTAGGCCATAGAAATTGGACAATTCAAGTTCGTACTCAGTTTCTGCCGTAAATGGAGTTTCTGCTAAAAGTGCATTATTAGTTATAAATTCTGTTTTTGTTCATTTTCGTAGGTCAACTTCTTGGCTTGGGATCAACATGCTCTGGTGCTCGGATGAGGTCATGATCTTCATGAGACTTGTTCCAATGGATGTTAACTACAACATATCCAAATTTGAGCTCCATTGGACAAGTATTGCCTATCCAACCAATCCAGCATGTTACCACAGCTCTGGAAATCCGGATTTGGCCAGCTTTTACCTCCTTTGTGTCATCTTAATTTCTTGTTACCATAACTCTTGGTAACAAGGAATTACTTTTGTAAATGAGATATTTTCTGAAGCTTTTGGCATCTTTGTGAAGTCAAAGCTTCATCATGGCAAGGGGACAATGGGCAAAGGCTTTAGAGGAAAGAATGAGTTTTATATTAAAAGTGTGAGCTGGAAATGATGGGCAAAGGAGCAAAGGGAAGTGCAATCTGAAGTGGGAGAGGTTTTTGAACGTGGGAACAAGATTCATTCTATCATTCTACACATTGAGAGCAGATTTTGGAGAGCTTGGAGCTAGGAGAAAGCCAAGGTGCAGCCAAGCAAAGTGGAGAAGAAGGCTTCCACCATTGAAGACCTTGAAGCTTTCACCATTTTCTCAAAATCTGTAAACTCTTTCTAATTTTATTTTGAGTTTGTATTTGGAATAAGTATGAGCAACTAAACTCCATAGCTAGGGCTTAGGTTGAAGCCCAAAACATGATTACCTTATTGTTTTGATGCTTGAGTGTATGAATTTCTGGATATTGTTGATGAATTCCAATTCACCAAATTAATCTATCCTTGATGTGTGTTTTTCCTTGGTTGGCCATCTTTGAAAGCATGCTTCTTGAGATTGTTGGGATTATGTGTATCTTCATGTTTTCCTAAGCAATAGATGGATGGAGTAAGAACCATCCATGTGAATTGGTTTCTTGAATACCTAATGTAAACACCATGCTATTAGGATTCTTGTGATGTTCATATTCTCTTTGAACTTAATGGGTTTTCCTTGTAATTGAATCGAAGTACGAACCATACCTAGGTTCGGTTATGAGGAGGGCACAAGTATTGTAGCACGAACCATGCACTTTACGTATATTAGAGAGAATCAATGCGTCTTGAGCCACGACCCATGGTCTTGATTGCGAACATCTTCATCAATACGTTTAGAGTTCATCACTTGAGTATTCATGAACATGGGTAGAATTGTTTAGGGTGGATTCCAAAACCCTAGTGTTTGTTACTTGGTACTTTCACATTTTGATAATTCATCTCTGCCATTCTCATTTAAATTCAAAGTCCATTTACTTTCATGCATTAGAATTAGGTCACTTGAACCAAACCAAAACCCCCCCCCCCCCCCCCCCCCCCCCCCCCCAAATGTGTGTTGTGTGTGTGTATTTGAAACATTATGTGTTTTCTTTATTGAATTCTGTTTATTTCCGTAACTGTTTTGGACTTTTGGTCCCCGCTGTATTCTTCGTTTTTCTGTGCTGAATCCAACCGTATAAAGAACTTGAAATTTGGATAAACGGTTGGAAAGTTATAGGCAAAACACTGGACAGAGGTCGAAGCTGGAAAAACAGAGAAACGAATCTGCCCAAAAACGACCGGTCGTCACTGTTCACATGTGATAAATAGGTGATAAAAGGGTGATAGAAAGTGCTGTTTGTGTTTTTCTTTAGTTTTCTTGTTTTGTTTCTTTTCTTCTACATTCCTTATTTCATTTTTAGTTTCTATTTTGCATTTGTGCATTTGTGGTGTGTAAAATAAGTGTTCTTTACGTACTCAAATTAGAACTTACAGGAAGCCGACAAGTTCTTCGTGGGATCGACCCCGTACTTACATAATCTATACTTCATTAGATTCATGCACTTGCGGGTATTTTTAATTGGTTGTTTGCACATTAATTTGTGTCCTTTTAGGAATGCAACAATAGGCCATAGAAATTGGACAATTCAAGTTCGTACTCAGTTTGTGCGGTAAATGGAGTGGTCGGTGTATTGCATAGTTCTAGCGATTGGATTTCACTCAAAACTCACCGAATGACTCCTCCCACCTTATTATGGTGTTGGTCAAGTTTTGGGCTCGATCCGAAATCCATAGGCCATAGAAATTGGACAATTCATTTTCGTACTCAGTTTGTGCCGTAAGTGGAGTGGTTGGTGTATTGCATAGTTCTAGCGATTGGATTTCACTCAAAACTCACCGAATGACTCCTCCCATCTTATTATGGTGTTGCCCAAGTTTTGGGCTCGATCCAAAATCCATAGGTGTAAGAAATTGGACAATTCAAGTTCGTACTCAGTTTGTGCCGTAAATGGAGTGGTTGGTGTATTGCATAGTTCTAGCGATTGGATTTCACTCAAAACTCACCGAATGACTCCTCCCACCTTATTATGATGTTGGCCCAGTTTTGGGCTCGATCCGAAATCCATTGGTGTAAGAAATTGGACAATTCAAGTTCGTACTCAGTTTGTGCCGTAAATGGAGTGGTAGGTGTATTGCATAGTTCTAGCGATTGGATTTCACTCAAAACTCAACAAATGACTCCTCCCACCTTATTATGATGTTGGCCCAGTTTTGGGCTCGATCCGAAATCCATAGGTGTAAGAAATTGAACAATTCGAGTTTGTACTCAGTTTGTGCCGTAAATGGAGTGGTTGGTGTATTGCATAGTTCTAGAGATTGGATTTCACTCAACACTCACCAAATGACTCCTTCCACCTTATTATGGTTTTGCCCAAGTTTTGGGCTCGATCCGAAATTCATAGGCCATAGAAATTGGACAATTCAAGTTCGTACTCAGTTTGTGCCGTAAATGGAGTGGTTGGTGTATTGCATAGTTCTAGCGATTGGATTTCACTCAAAACTCACCGACTGACTCCTCCCACCTTATTATGGTGTTGGTCAAGTTTTAGGCTCGATCCGAAATCCATAGGCCATAGAAATTGGACAATTCATTTTCGTACTTAGTTTGTGCCGTAAGTGGAGTGGTTGGTGTATTGCATAGTTCTAGCGATTGGATTTCACTCAAAACTCACCGAATGACTCCTCCCATCTTATTATGGTGTTGCCCAAGTTTTGGGCTCGATCCAAAATCCATAGGTGTAAGAAATTCGACAATTCAAGTTCGTACTCAGTTTGTGCCGTAAATGGAGTGGTTGGTGTATTGCATAGTTCTAGCGATTGGATTTCACTCAAAACTCACCGAATGACTGCTCCCACCTTATTATGATGTTGGCCCAGTTTTGGGCTCGATCCGAAATCCATTGGTGTAAGAAATTGGACAATTCAAGTTCGTACTCAGTTTGTGCCGTAAATGGAGTGGTTGGTGTATTGCATAGTTCAAGCGATTGGATTTCACTCAAAACTCAACAAATGACTCCTCCCACCTTATTATGATGTTGGCCCAGTTTTGGGCTCGATCCGAAATCCATAGGTGTAAGAAATTGGACAATTCGAGTTTGTACTCAGTTTGTGCCGTAAATGGAGTGGTTGGTGTATTGCATAGTTCTAGAGATTGGATTTCACTCAACACTCACCGAATGACTCCTCCCACCTTATTATGGTTTTGCCCAAGTTTTGGGCTCGATCCGAAATTCATAGGCCATAGAAATTAGACAATTCAAGTTCGTACTCAGTTTGTGCCGTAAATGGAGTGGTTGGTGTATTGCATAGTTCTAGCGATTGGATTTCACTCAAAACTCACCGAATGACTCCTCCCACCTTATTATGGTGTTTTCCAAGATTTGGGCTCGATTCGAAATCCAAAGGCCATAGAAATTGGACAATTCAAGTTCGTACTCAGTTTGTGCCGTAAATGGAGTGGTTGGTGTATTGCATAGTTCTAGCGATTGGATTTCTCTCAAAAACTCACCGAATGACTCCTCCCACCTTATTATGGTGTTGGCCAAGTTTTGGGCTCGATCCGAAATCCATAGGCCATAGAAATTGGACAATTCAAGTTCGTACTCAGTTTGTGCCGTAAATGGAGTGGTTGGTGTATTGCATAGTTCTAGCGATTGGATTTCACTCAAAACTCACCGAATGATTCCTCCCACCTTATTATGGTGTTGCCCAAGTTTTGGGCTCGATCCGAAATCCATAGGCCATAGAAACTGGACAATTCGAGTTCGTACTCAGTTTGTGCCGTAAATGGAGTGGTTGGAGTATTGCATAGTTCTGGCTATTGGATTTCACTCAAAACTCACCGAATGACTCCTCCCACCTTATTATGGTTTTGCCCAAGTTTTGGGCACGATCCGAAATTCGTAGGCCATAGAAATTGGACAATTCAAGTTCGTACTCAGTTTGTGCCGTAAATGGAGTGGTTGGTGTATTGCATAGTTCTAGCTATTGGATTTCACTCAAAACTCACCGAATGACTGCTCCCACCTTATTATGGTTTTACCCAAGTTTTGGGCTCGATCCGAAATCCATAGGCCATTGAAATTAGACAATTCAAGTTCGTACTCAGTTTGTGCCGTAAATGGAGTGGTTGGTGTATTGCATAGTTGTAGCGATTGGATTTCACTCAAAACTCACCGAATGACTCCTCCCACCTTATTATGGTGTTGGCCAAGTTTTGGGCTCGATTCGAAATCCAAAGGCCATAGAAATTGGACAATTCAAGTTCGTACTCAGTTTGTGCCATAAATGGAGTGGTTGGTGTATTGCACAGTTCTAGCGATTGGATTTCACTCAAAACTCACCGAATGACTCCTCCCACCTTATTATGGTGTTGGCCAAGTTTTGGGCTCGATTCGAAATCCAAAGGCCATAGAAATTGGACAATTCAAGTTCGTACTCGGTTTGTGCCGTAAATGGAGTGGTTGGTGTATTGCATAGTTCTAGCTATTGGATTTCACTCAAAACTCACCGAATGACTCCTCCCACCTTATTATCGTTTTGCCCAAGTTTTGTGTTCGATCCGAAATCCATAGGCCATAGAAATTGGACAATTCATTTTCGTACTCAGTTTGTGCCGTAAAAGGAGTGGTTGGTGTATTGGATAGTTCTAGCGATTGGATTTCACTCAAAAATCACCGAATGACTCCTCCCACCTTATGATGATGTTGGCCCAGTTTTGGGCTCGATCCGAAATCCATAGCCCATAGAAATTGGACAATTCAAGTTCGTACTCAGTTTGTGCCGTAAGTGGAGTGGTTGGTGTATTACATTGTTCTAGCGATTGGATTTCACTCAAAACTCACCGAATGACTCCTTCCATCTTATTATGGTGTTGCCCAAGTTTTGGGCTCGATCCGAAATCCATAGGTGTAAGAAATTGGACAATTCAAGTTCGTACTCAGTTTGTGCCGTAAATGGATTGGTTGGTGTATTGCATAGTTCTAGAGATTGGATTTCACTCAAAACTCACCGAATGACTCCTCCCACCTTATTATGGTTTCGCCCAAGTTTTGGGCTCGATCCGAAATTCATAGGCCATAGAAATTGGACAATTCAAGTTCGTACTCAGTTTGTGCCGTAAATGGAGTGGTTGGTGTATTGCATAGTTCTAGCGATTGGATTTCACTCAAAACTCACCGAATGACTCCTCCCACCTTATTATGATGTTGGCCCAGTTTTGGGCTCGATTCGAAATCCAAAGGCCATAGAAATTGGACAATTCAAGTTCGTACTCAGTTTGTGCCATAAATGGAGTGGTTGGTGTATTGCACAGTTCTAGCGATTGGATTTCACTCAAAACTCACCGAATGACTCCTCCCACCTTATTATGGTGTTGGCCAAGTTTTGGGCTCGATTCGAAATCCAAAGGCCATAGAAATTGGACAATTCATTTTCGTACTCAGTTTGTGCCGTAAAAGGAGTGGTTGGTGTATTGGATAGTTCTAGCGATTGGATTTCACTCAAAAATCACCGAATGACTCCTCCCACCTTATGATGATGTTGGCCCAGTTTTGGGCTCGATTCGAAATCCAAAGGCCATAGAAATTGGACAATTCATTTTCGTACTCAGTTTGTGCCGTAAAAGGAGTGGTTGGTGTATTGCACAGTTCTAGCGATTGGATTTCACTCAAAACTCACCGAATGACTCCTCCCACCTTATTATGGTGTTGGCCAAGTTTTGGGCTCGATTCGAAATCCAAAGGCCATAGAAATTGGACAATTCAAGTTCGTACTCAGTTTGTGCCGTAAGTGGAGTGGTTGGTGTATTACATTGTTCTAGCGATTGGATTTCACTCAAAACTCACCGAATGACTCCTTCCATCTTATTATGGTGTTGCCCAAGTTTTGGGCTCGATCCGAAATCCATAGGTGTAAGAAATTGGACAATTCAAGTTCGTACTCACTTTGTGCCGTAAATGGAGTGGTTGGTGTATTGCATAGTTCTAGCGATTAGATTTCACTCAAAACTCACCGAATGACTCCTCCCTCCTTATCATGATGTTGCCCAAGTTTATGGCTCCATCCGAAATCCATATGCCATAGAAATTGGACAATTCAAGTTCGTACTCAGTTTGTGCCGTAAATGGAGTGGTTGGAGTATTGCATAGTTCTGGCTATTGGATTTCACTCAAAACTCACCGAATGACTCCTCCCACCTTATTATGGTGTTGCCCAAGTTTTGGGCTCGATCCGAAATCCATAGGCCATAGAAACTGGACAATTCAAGTTCGTACTCAATTTGTGCGGTAAATGGAGTGGTTGGTGTATTGCATAGTTCTTGCGATTGGATTTCACTCAAAACTCACCGAATGACTCCTCCCACCTTATTATGGTTTTGCCCACGTTTTGGGCACGATCCGAAATTCATAGGCCATAGAAATTGGACAATTCAAGTTCGTACTCAGTTTGTGCGGTAAATGGAGTGGTTGGTGTATTGCATAGTTCTAGCAACTGGATTTCACTCAAAACTCACCGAATGACTCCTCCCACCTTATTATGATGTGGCCCAGTTTTGGGCTCGATCCGAAATCCATTGGTGTAAGAAATTGGACAATTCAAGTTCGTACTCAGTTTGTGTAGTAAATGGAGTGGTTGGTGTATTGCATAGTTCTAGTGATTGGATTTCACTCAAAACTCAACAAATGACTCCTCCCACCTTATTATGATGTTGGCCCAGTTTTGGGCTCGATCCGAAATCCATAGGTGTAAGAAATTGGACAATTCGAGTTCGTACTCAGTTTGTGCCGTAAATGGAGTGGTTGGTGTATTGCATAGTTCTAGAGATTGGATTTCACTCAACACTTACCGAATGACTCCTCCCACCTTATTGTGGTTTTGCCCAAGTTTTGGGCTCGATCCGAAATTCATAGGCCATAGAAATTGGACAATTCAAGTTCGTACTCAGTTTGTGCCGTAAATGGAGTGGTTGGTGTATTGCATAGTTCTAGCGATTGGATTTCACTCAAAACTCACCGAATGACTCCTCCCACCTTATTATGGTGTTGTCCAAGATTTGGGCTCGATTCGAAATCCAAAGGCCATAGAAATTGGACAATTCAAGTTCGTACTCAGTTTGTGCCGTAAATGGAGTGGTTGGTGTATTGCATAGTTCTAGCGATTGGATTTCACTCAAAACTCACCGAATGACTCCTCCCACCTTATTATGGTGTTGGCCAAGTTTTGGGCTCGATCCGAAATCCATAGGCCATAAAAATTGGACAATTCATTTTCGTACTCAGTTTGTGCCGTAAAAGGAGTGGTTGGTGTATTGCATAGTTCTAGCGATTGGATTTCATTCAAAACTCACCGAATGACTCCTCCCACCTTATTATGATGTTGGCCCAGTTTTGGGCTCGATCCGAAATCCATAGGCCATAGAAATTGGACAGTTCAAGTTCGTACTCAGTTTGTGCCGTAAATGGAGTGGTTGGTGTATTGGATAGTTCTAGCGATTGGATTTCACTCAAAACTCACCAAATGACTTGATCGGTTCATAATTGTATATCATTTTGTACCCTTCTAGCTTATGTTTTGGTTATGTTATTGAGTTAAACTTGTGCTTTTAATTCATTTTCTGTTTTGATAAGTCCATAATTTCTTACACTTGCATGCCTTCTTTACTTAGTGATTTTGCTTAGTTTCTCTTTATTTTGAGTCACTTACCTTTGTTTGTGTGTTTTGTAGGTTAAGATAGCAAGAGATAACATTTGATGCAATGCATGCATGTTATGGGCTGATTGCATATGAGGAATATGAGCTTAAAGACAAACTAATTTTGGCTACAGCCCATTTCCAGCCCAGTTTCGTAGGTCAACTTCTTGGCCTTGGATCAGAATGCTGTGGGTCTCCAATGAGGTGAAGATCTTCATGAAACTTGTTCCAATGGGTGTCTACTACAACATATCCAAATTTCAGCCCAATTGGACATTTGTGGAGTGCTCAGCCCGTCCAACATTGAACCCTGCTCAGGAGGATCTGCAGCTGCCAGCAATTAGTCATGTGCCTCCTTTTAGCCATGTGCCTCACCCCAGCTGCAACTGACTTTGTACCCAGCATAATGAGTGAAGTTGGGAGGCTTTCCAGCTATGAATTTCTGAAGGAGCAAGTTGGCACATGCTGGAGCTACTAAAGAGAAGCATGTGCATGCATGTAAAGCAAAGAGAAAGGAGAGAGAGAAGAATGAGGAATGATGAGAGGCATCTTTGCTTCAGCCTTTGAACATGGGAATTGAATTGGCAGATCACTTTGGAGCTGGAGATCAGCTTTTGAGCTATTAAAGAGAAGCATGTGCATGCATGTAAAGCAAAAATAAAGAAAAGAAATGAAATGAAGTCAATTCCAGTCTCTGTTCGGCAGCCAACTTTCGAGGTCCAAAACGCACACTTCTACTGCTCCGATGGGAATACTTTCTTCATAGAAGTTGTTCCAATGGGTGTCTAGTATAACATATCCAAATTTCAGCCCCATTGGATAAGTTGTGAAACCTCTGGCCTTCCTACACCAAGTCTTGTTCAGAAAACTCGTTTTTCCAGCAACCAAAAGCAACCACATGGGTTGGCAGCAAAAGGCAATCACATGGGTTGGCAGCACATCTGATCACCTTTGAACCCATGTGAAGAATCTTCAGGTGCAGCAGCAAAAGATGAAGGATGGTGTGGGAATCCATCATGTTGTTCCTCCCTCTTAGCCCTATAAATAGAGAAGCCTTCAAGCTTCAAATCACACCCCAAGGGGGGGAGCTCTCAAACACTTCTCTAGAGCTCCCTTCCCTTCTCTCCCTCAAATTCTCTTAGTTTCCTTTCAAGTTGTCAATTGTTGTAATAAAATGATTTTACTGAATTTTTCTTCATGTTTTCAAGTCCTACTTTAATTTTATTTGTAATGTACATTCTTTCTTAAGTATTCAAGTTTAATTAGTTTCCAAGTTTCAATTATGGTTTTTGTTCTTATTCATTATGCTCATAAGTTAATATGCTAGTTTGAATGATTGATCACCATTTAGGCTTGCATGTTAGCTATCTTGGTTTGAATTAAGAGTAGACACCATGCTTTAATTCGAATTGAACTATGAATAGGAAGAGTATGTATGGACATTCGACAACAGGGATTAGATACATGCTTGGTTGTTTAAAATGTTCTTCTATGCTTAATGGGTTCCTAATGCATAATTTTAGGTTAGACAACAAATGATCAAATTAGGGAATTAGGAACACAAGGTTAGAACCAGACACCATGGCCTAATCATACTTTAGCTAGAATCAATCCGTTAATCTAATTGAACTTGGGAACTTATTTGCTTGATTTATTTCCTTCTTCTTGTTTTATTTATTTTCTTTTCCACTTCTGTTTTTTTGTAGGGAAAATGATCATTCAATCACCAATCCTCGTGGGATCGACCTCGCACTTACATATGCTATACTACCAAACGGCTCGTGCACTTGCGAGTATCACAAGTTGAGGATGCAGCTGAATCTATTTTTGGTGCAGTGAATCCGACACAACAAGTTTTTGGCGCCGTTGCCGGGGATTGGCAACATAGTTTGGTTCTATTTCTTTTCCCTACTTGTTTTATTTTTATTTTTCAGTTTCATCTTTTTCTAGACAGTTTCCTGAGTGAATGGCGTTAATGGACAAGTTGTGTTTGTAGTCCAACAGAAAAGGACAATTGCCCAACAAGCAAGAGAACTGGGTTTAAGTCCCAGCTTACACAACCCATTGGTGCTTGTTGCTTTGAAGCATAGTATTGGATGTGTGTTGATTTTTCTTTTTATTTATAATGTTTAAAGTCTACTTAGTTCTCTATTGTTCATTCCTAATTCTTTTAATTCCATTTCAAGTTTGTGTGTTGGTTTTAGAAATTTATTATAGCTTAATAAAAATGGAGAGAGATGGCAACCTCAATCATATGAATGGGAAGTGTGGAGTAGTGGGAGAAGTCGCGACCTCCAAGTGCATCCATGCTCGACCTAATCGCTTCAAGAGGGAGCATTTCAATCCTTTCTCTTCTTTGAATTCTGTTTATTTCCGTCATTGTTTTTACCTTTTGGTCCGCGTGGAGTTCTTTGTTTTTCTGTGCTGAATCCAACCATATAAAGAACGTGAAATTTGGACTTGCGGTTGGAAAGTTATGGGCTAAAAACTGAACACAGGTCGAAGCTGGAAAACAGAGAAACGAATCTGTCCAAAGGGTGATAAAATGGTGATAGAAAGTGCTGTTTGTGTTTTTCTTTGGTTTCTTGGTTTGTTTCTTTTAGTACAACAATTTATTGTGGTTTGTTTGAATTTGTTTAGAGTGCTTAGTTCATTTTCGTTTATGGTTTGTTGTTTCATTTTATCTTAATTTGTTTTTGTTTCTTTTTCTTACGAGAATATCTTTAAAAAAAATTTTAAAAAATTATTTTTCATATGAGCTAACTTATGGTAACTCCAGTGAGCACCTTCGTCAATACAGTGTCTAGGAGTTCTATAGGCGACACCTTCGGTGTCTAAGAAGTTTGGGTTTTAAGCGGGACCATTGTGACCCCTCCAACCTTCCCGGATCCCCTGGCTGTGTTTTCTGAGGCCCTTAACTGGTCATCCGTGAGTTGCTTGTATATTCGTGTGTTTTAAATTTTTTTTTTTTTTTTTTTAATTTTCTTTGTTTTCTTTTCTGTTGAATCTTTGTTTTTGTTTTGTTAAGTTAGTTTATGTATTTATTTACATGTTATGGTTGTTAGTTTATTTCTGAGTGTTAAAAACACATTTTTATTTCACTTCAAAAAAAAAAAAAACAAAAAAACAAAAAAAAACAAAAACAAAACAAAAATAAACATTCAAGTAAAAATAAAATAAAAAACTTCTTCTTTTCTTCATCTTCTTCATCATCTTCATCTTCATCATCATCATGGCTTGTCTTTATTTTCTCGCACTTGCAGAATCTGCAGCAGCTCTACATGGTCCTCATTCTTTCTCTGCAGTTCTTCCACATACTGATTGGCACAATAAAGCCGCTTCTGCAAGTCCGCCACCTGAGCTTTCAAGGAAGCCACCTCCTCGCTCAGAGCTCCACACTCTCGTGTTCTTGCTAGTAGGCGCAAGCCCAGATTTGTGGCCGAGACCGCTTGGAGCGCGGTATAAGTGTGAGACTCATCCACTGCCTCCTTGTCAGACCTATGTGCTATATGCCAATGATCTGCCGGTGTGAGCTTGCTGCCAATCATGCCTCCCAGCAGCACTGCTCTGTTCGGCCTTGCCTCAGCAAAGTTTGGTATTACCTCAGCAAAGTTTGAGGCCGTGCCGTGATGATATGTAGAGTTTGGGAAGACAGTGTTTGGACGAACCCTTTTCTGGGCATTTGGTGGTGCAAGGGACAGCTCGAGGTTGAGGTCATCAAGGTGAGTGCATGAGGATGCCATTTGTTTTGTTTCTGAATTTTTTGATGTTTTTCTTTGAGTTTGCAGGAAGAAATGCTGGGTATCATCCGCTTGCAGAGGCGTGGTTTAAATAGACATATGCTGATGAGAGAGAGCCAACACCCTTTCGGATTTCCCGGGCATGCTCGACCTAATCGCTTCAAGGGGGAGCACCTTTACTTTCACTTTACTTTTCTTTTTCCGTGTTTTCTGGTGTTTAATATTTTTGCCCGTTACTTTCATTTTCTAGAGCTTTGTATTTCTGCTTTTTCCTTTCGGCTGTCTTCTTTATTTTATTTTAGTTAGGGAACTGTGCTTTCTTTTCCGTTTGTCGTCTTTGTTTGATTTAAGTTTGGGAAGTGCGATTTCTTTTCCGTTTTCTTTTTCCTTCTGCAACTTTACTATTTTATTTCCAAAAACAAAAAAAAAAACAACCAAAAGAAATAAAATAAAATAAAAACAACAATTAGCAGTAGAAGTCATTTCTTCTCGGTGCTTGGTGTCTCGACCATTGGAGATTTGAGTTTGGCCCTCTGGCTGTCCTCTTCCTGGGCTTCACGCACAGCCTCTTGGGGCTCACCACTTGAGCCCCCATAGATCGCAATCTTAGCTTGAGCGTAACTACTCTCGCGATCTGCTTGCTTGCGTTTACCCGGTCGGTCTAGGTCTTCCAGCTGTTTTCGCATGTCGCGAGAGTACAACTCTACCATCTTTGATATGTTTCTATTCTCGTCCCGCAATACCTCTAGCTGGTGTCGATTCACCTCCACTATCCTTGACCTCTCCCTTTTCAAGCTTTTTATAGCAGTCTGACACTCTTCAACCATACTTCGCTCCGCCGCCAATTGACCTTTCAGCACCTCTACCTCATGGGACTTCGCAAGTAGGCGATGTCCCAAACTTGCGACACATGCTGTACTCTGCACGCTCAGTGCCAGGGCATCACTTGCGACCCGATTGTCATCCCTTGTCCCAAACACACGTATATCTTTAGGAGTCACCAAATTTCTGCCCACTCCAATGGCAACATCGTTGTCCAGGAGTATTGAGTCAGCTACTGTCACAGGCCCCCTTGCGGAGGCAAAGTAGGGCATCCATACTGGTGCTGCTGCTTGACCCCATGTCTGAGTCGGTGGAGCTAGGTTGAGATCCAACGAAAATGGGTAGTTAGAGGCCATTTGATTTCTCACTCGTTTTTCTTTTCTCTTTTGTGTGTTTTTGAGTTTGTGTTTTGTTTTACCCTTTCTTTTTACCTTTTATAGACTTAGTCTGCTAAACCCTAGCCGTTGCGGTTCTGAGTTCTGTGCGGCCCTTACGGCCACCCGTTTCCCAACCCCCCTTAATTGCATTTTCACATTTCACCACCTTCAAAGTGAAAAAGTCGTCCCGCTTCACCCAAGAGGCCAATAATTCTGGCTTGGGGGATGTGAAAGCAGCCTCTGCGCGCCGACACGTCCCTCACTCCTTTTGCCTGTCACTTCCTAGGAACCGAGGCAGCAGGGACCACATTTTCTCTTTTCAGAAATCCCGCCTTCGCACTCCCATTTCACGTTTAATTAAAAAAAAAAATTTTAAAAAATAATAATAACATGTGGGCTTCGGATTTCATTGTGGGTCGGGTTTTCACCGTTGTTAGGTTTCAAAGTGTGTTAACTTCTTTTGGGTTGGGTTTTTAATCGTTTGGGTTTTGGTTTGCGTAAGACTATTTGTAAGGCTTTCTGTTTCGAGGGTTTTACTGTTTCGTTTCTTTTATTTGTTTGTTTTGTAATTATTTTATTTTTGTATTTTAATTTTTGTGTGTTTTGTGATTTTTATTTACTTTAGTACCTTTCATTTCTTGTTATGACATTGCTTGTTCCTAATTTTTAAACATTGAGGACAATGTTCATTTCTAGGTTTGGGGGTATTGGAGTTTAACAAATAAATTTGGTTTTTCTTAAAATAAAAAAAAATAAAAAATTAATTAATTAATTTCTTGCTTGTTTTTCTTTTTTCTATATTTTGAGTCTTGTTTTGTTTTGAGTCACTTTCCGAACACTTATGATGAGATTGTGATAAATGTTTGCATGACTTAAATGAAAATTGAATTTTATTTATTATTTATATATTTTTCCTTGTAAATTTTTTATAAAAAAATAAATAAAAAAATATATATATATAAAAAAAAAAATTTGGCATCGTTCTAGCATGATATGTTCGAAACTTTTTTTGCACTTGCCATTTGTTTCATAATTTTCCAATTAAAGGATTTGCATGACCCAAAGAATTGTATCAAGCATAAATTAGACTTATATAACCATATAATGTGAGCTTTTGAGCCTTGTGCTTCATTTCATGAGTGTTATACACATACTCTTATTTTCTTGTCATCAAAGTTGTTGTTTGATCTCATTATTCTTTGATTTGGTTGAACACTTAAAAGTCATTCATTCTTATGCAATTTGATTTCATGACATTTAAGAAGTGATATTAAGGCCCTCTTTGGACCGTTTGTGCCTTTCAAGCTAACCTTATGCATGCTTAAGCATGATTTTCCATTGTTAACCATTTTGAGCCTACATGTAAACCCTTTCTTTCATTTACCAATTTTATTTCCTCGCCTTAGCCCGAAAAACAAATATTTACCTTTCTAAAGAACTCATGAGCTCTAATTCGGATGTGTTTTTCATGCTAAGTTTGGGAAGGGATATTACATAAAAAAGAAAAAAAAAAAAAAAAAAAAAAAAAAAATAGAACTTCACTCAATTGGTGAAAGAAAAAAAAAAAAAAAAAAAGTTGTAATTATGTGGTGGTTGATTGAAAATTCATTTTTGGGCCTTCAAAATAAGTTGGTGTTTGGAAAGGAGTATGAATCAATGTAAATGAAGGTATAAGGAGTTTTAATCATGTAAAAGAAAAAAATCTAATCGTGATGATTCGAAGTCTTGTAAACAATTATTTTATGCTCTTACATTTACGAGTTCCTTGGACTTTGTATTATCCATACCTTTCATTTCTCACTCACCTTACACCCTTGGCCCAATTACAACCTATAATAAAGACCTAAATTGATCTTAAATGTCATATGGTTAAATTGCATGCATTTTCTTACTTTTAAGTGTTTGGCATCCTTCTTGAGATCATATTAATGCAAGTTCTTCATCTTCCAATTTTGAGTTAAGTCCTTTACGGTTTAACTCTAATCTCATGTTTATAACTGAGTGATGCATTGTAGCCCTCTTCTGAGTGATTCATTTGTGAGAGGACAACTTTGGTGAGATTTGAAGTTGCATTTGTGTTTGGTATGATTTTTGAAATTGTGTGAAAACAAAGATTGGGGAATTTGTTGCATTTGGCTATCACACTACTACACTTTGAGCATGTTGTGTTTTGAACTTTGTCGCCTTGTAAATAATGTCTAAAATTGAGTTTTTATTGTTAAAACTTTTGAGTCATGTGCATGAGTCATTTCTCTTCAGAAAATGTTCGGAATGATTGTTTTGAGTTTTTATTTATTTATTTTATTTTATTTTATTTTATTTTATTTGTTTTGTTTTTGTAATTATTTTTGTTTTGGTTTTGGTTTTTTCTTTTATTTTGCTTGAGGACAAACAAATCTAATAAGTTTTCTAACTACTTTGTTTTGAAGAGTTAGGAAAACATTTGTGGGTGTCGTATCTGTTAAACCCTTAGGAGACACAACTCCTCCTACTAGGGATGCCTAGAGGTTTAAAGGCTTGTTGCATTCGCTCAATGCAATCGAGTTACCTGCGGAAGTGGTTTAGTTAACTTCTTGTTTTGTTTTTAACTTTGTTTTGTGTTGTTTTGCTCGAGGACTAGCAAAATCTAGGTTTGGGGGTATTTGATCGGTTCATAATTGTATATCATTTTGTACCCTTCTAGCTTATGATTTGGTTATGTTATTGAGTTAAACTTGTGCTTTTAATTCATTTTCTGTTTTGATAAGTCCATAATTTCTTACACTTGCATGCCTTCTTTACTTAGTGATTTTGCTTAGTTTCTCTTTATTTTGAGTCACTTACCTTTGTTTGTGTGTTTTGTAGGTTAAGATAGCAAGAGATAACATTTGATGCAATGCATGCATGTTATGGGCTGATTGCATATGAGGAATATGAGCTTAAAGACAAACTAATTTTGGCTACAGCCCATTTCCAGCCCAGTTTCGTAGGTCAACTTCTTGGCCTTGGATCAGAATGCTGTGGGTCTCCAATGAGGTGAAGATCTTCATGAAACTTGTTCCAATGGGTGTCTACTACAACATATCCAAATTTCAGCCCAATTGGACATTTGTGGAGTGCTCAGCCCGTCCAACATTGAACCCTGCTCAGGAGGATCTGCAGCTGCCAGCAATTAGTCATGTGCCTCCTTTTAGCCATGTGCCTCACCCCAGCTGCAACTGACTTTGTACCCAGCATAATGAGTGAAGTTGGGAGGCTTTCCAGCTATGAATTTCTGAAGGAGCAAGTTGGCACATGCTGGAGCTACTAAAGAGAAGCATGTGCATGCATGTAAAGCAAAGAGAAAGGAGAGAGAGAAGAATGAGGAATGATGAGAGGCATCTTTGCTTCAGCCTTTGAACATGGGAATTGAATTGGCAGATCACTTTGGAGCTGGAGATCAGCTTTTGAGCTATTAAAGAGAAGCATGTGCATGCATGTAAAGCAAAAATAAAGAAAAGAAATGAAATGAAGTCAATTCCAGTCTCTGTTCGGCAGCCAACTTTCGAGGTCCAAAACGCACACTTCTACTGCTCCGATGGGAATACTTTCTTCATAGAAGTTGTTCCAATGGGTGTCTAGTATAACATATCCAAATTTCAGCCCCATTGGATAAGTTGTGAAACCTCTGGCCTTCCTACACCAAGTCTTGTTCAGAAAACTCGTTTTTCCAGCAACCAAAAGCAACCACATGGGTTGGCAGCAAAAGGCAATCACATGGGTTGGCAGCACATCTGATCACCTTTGAACCCATGTGAAGAATCTTCAGGTGCAGCAGCAAAAGATGAAGGATGGTGTGGGAATCCATCATGTTGTTCCTCCCTCTTAGCCCTATAAATAGAGAAGCCTTCAAGCTTCAAATCACACCCCAAGGGGGGGAGCTCTCAAACACTTCTCTAGAGCTCCCTTCCCTTCTCTCCCTCAAATTCTCTTAGTTTCCTTTCAAGTTGTCAATTGTTGTAATAAAATGATTTTACTGAATTTTTCTTCATGTTTTCAAGTCCTACTTTAATTTTATTTGTAATGTACATTCTTTCTTAAGTATTCAAGTTTAATTAGTTTCCAAGTTTCAATTATGGTTTTTGTTCTTATTCATTATGCTCATAAGTTAATATGCTAGTTTGAATGATTGATCACCATTTAGGCTTGCATGTTAGCTATCTTGGTTTGAATTAAGAGTAGACACCATGCTTTAATTCGAATTGAACTATGAATAGGAAGAGTATGTATGGACATTCGACAACAGGGATTAGATACATGCTTGGTTGTTTAAAATGTTCTTCTATGCTTAATGGGTTCCTAATGCATAATTTTAGGTTAGACAACAAATGATCAAATTAGGGAATTAGGAACACAAGGTTAGAACCAGACACCATGGCCTAATCATACTTTAGCTAGAATCAATCCGTTAATCTAATTGAACTTGGGAACTTATTTGCTTGATTTATTTCCTTCTTCTTGTTTTATTTATTTTCTTTTCCACTTCTGTTTTTTTGTAGGGAAAATGATCATTCAATCACCAATCCTCGTGGGATCGACCTCGCACTTACATATGCTATACTACCAAACGGCTCGTGCACTTGCGAGTATCACAAGTTGAGGATGCAGCTGAATCTATTTTTGGTGCAGTGAATCCGACACAACAAGTTTTTGGCTCGATCCGAAATCCATAGGCCATAAAAATTGGACAATTCATTTTCGTACTCAGTTTGTGCCGTAAAAGGAGTGGTTGGTGTATTGCATAGTTCTAGCGATTGGATTTCATTCAAAACTCACCGAATGACTCCTCCCACCTTATTATGATGTTGGCCCAGTTTTGGGCTCGATCCGAAATCCATAGGCCATAGAAATTGGACAGTTCAAGTTCGTACTCAGTTTGTGCCGTAAATGGAGTGGTTGGTGTATTGGATAGTTCTAGCGATTGGATTTCACTCAAAACTCACCAAATGACTCCTCCCACCTTATTATGATGTTGGCCCAGTTTTGGGCTCGATCCGAAATCCATAGGTGTAAGAAATTGGACAATTCGAGTTCGTACTCAGTTTGTGCCGTAAATGGAGTGGTTGGTGTATTGCATAGTCGTAGTGATTGGATTTCACTCAAAACTCACCGAATGACTCCTCCCACCTTATTATGATGTTGGCCCAGTTTTGGGCTCGATCCGAAATCCATAGGCCATAGAAATTGGACAATTCAAGTTCGTACTCAATTTGTGCCGTAAATGGAGTGGTTGGTGTATTCCATAGTTCTAGAGATTGGATTTCACTCAAAACTCACCGAATGACTCCTCCCATCTTATTATGGTGTTGCCCAAGTTTTGGGCTCGATCCGAAATCCATAGGCCATAGAAATTGGACAATTCAAGTTTGTACTCAGTTTGAGCCTTAAATGGAGTGGTTGGTGTATTGCATAGTTCTAGAGATTGGATTTCACTCAAAACTCACCGAATGACTCCTCCCACCTTATTATGATGTTGGCCCCGTTTTGGGCTTGATCCGAAATCCATTGGTGTAAGAAATAGGACAATTCAAGTTCGTACTCAGTTTGTGCCGTAAATGGAGTGGTTGGTGTATTGCATAGTTCTAGCGATTGGATTTCACTGAAAACTCACCGAATGACTCGTCCCACCTTATTATGGTGTTGGCCAAGTTTTGGGCTCGTTCCGAAATCCATAGGCCATAGAAACTGGACAATTCATTTTCGTACTCAGTTTGTGCCGCAAAAGGAGTGGTTGGTGTATTGCATAGTTCTAGCGATTGGATTTCATTCAAAACTCACCGAATGACTCCTCCCACCTGATTATGTTGTTGGCCCAGTTTTGGGCTCGATCCGAAATCCATAGCCCATAGAAATTGGACAATTCAAGTTCGTACTCAGTTTGTGCCGTAAGTGGAGTGGTTGGTGTATTGCATAGTTCTAGCGATTGGATTTCACTCAAAACTCACCAAATGACTCCTCCCACCTTATTATGATGTTGGCCCAGTTTTGGGCTCGATCCGAAATCCATAGGTGTAAGAAATTGGTTAATTCAAGTTCGTACTCAATTTGTGCCGTAAGTGGAGTGGTTGGTGTATTCCATAGTTCTAGCGATTGGATTTCACTCAAAACTCACCGAATGACTCCTCCCATCTTATTATGGTGTTGCCCAAGTTTTGGGCTCGATCCGAAATCCATAGGCCATAGAAATTGGACAATTCAAGTTCGTACTCAGTTTGAGCCGTAAATGGAGTGGTTGGTGTATTGCATAGTTCTAGAGATTGGATTTCACTCAAAACTCACCGAATGACTCCTCCCACCTTATTATGGTGTTGGCCAAGTTTTGGGCTCGATTCCGAAATCCATAGGCCATAGAAACTGGACAATTCATTTTCGTACTCAGTTTGTGCCGTAAAAGGAGTGGTTGGTGTATTGCATAGTTCTAGCGATTGGATTTCATTCAAAACTCACCGAATGACTCCTCCCACCTTATTATGATGTTGGCCCAGTTTTGGGCTCGATCCGAAATCCATAGGTGTAAGAAATTGGTTAATTCAAGTTCGTACTCAATTTGTGCCGTAAGTGGAGTGGTTGGTGTATTCCATAGTTCTAGCGATTGCATTTCACTCAAAACTCACCGAATGACTCCTCCCATCTTATTATGGTGTTGCCCAAGTTTTGGGCTCGATCCGAAATCCATAGGCCATAGAAATTGGCCAATTCAAGTTCGTACTCAGTTTGAGTTGTAAATGGAGTGGTTGGTGTATTGCATAGTTCTAGAGATTGGATTTCACTCAAAACTCACCGAATGACTCCTCCCACCTTATTATGGTGTTGGCCAAGTTTTGGGCTCGATCCGAAATCCATAGGCCATAGAAACTGGACAATTCATTTTCGTACTCAGTTTGTGCCGTAAAAGGAATGGTTGGTGTATTGCATAGTTCTAGCGATTGGATTTCATTCAAAACTCACCGAATGACTCCTCCCACCTTATTATGATGTTGGCCCAAGTTTTGGGCTCGATCCGAAATCCATAGCCCATAGAAATTGGACAATTCAAGTTCGTACTCAGTTTGTGCCGTAAGTGGAGTGGTTGGTGTATTGCATAGTTCTAGGGATTGGATTTCTCTCAAAACTCACCGAATGACTCCTCCCATCTTATTATGGTGTTGCCCAAGTTTTGGGCTCGATCCGAAATCCATAGATGTAAGAAATTGGACAATTCAAGTTCGTACTCAGTTTGTGCCGTAAATGGAGTGGTTGGTGTATTGCATAGTTCTAGCGATTGGATTTCACTCAAAACTCACCGAATGACTCCTCCCACCTTATTATGGTGTTGGCCAAGTTTTGGGCTCGATCCGAAATCCATAGGCCATAGAAATTGGACAGTTCAAGTTCGTACTCAGTTTGTGCCGTAAATGGAGTGGTTGGTGTATTGCATAGTTCTAGCGATTGGATTTCACTCAAAACTCACCGAATGACTCCTCCCACCTTATTATGGTGTTGGCCAAGTTTTGGGCTCGATCCGAAATCCATAGGCCATAGAAATTGGACAGTTCAAGTTCGTACTGAGTTTGTGCCGTAAATGGAGTGGTTGGTGTATTGCATAGTTCTAGCGATTGGATTTCACTCAAACCTCACCGAATGACTCCTCCCACCTTATTATGATGTTGGCCCAGTTTTGGGCTCGATCCGAAATCCATTGGTGTAAGAAATTGGACAAGTCAAGTTCGTACTCAGTCTGTGCCGTAAATGGAGTGGTTGGTGTATTGCATAGTTCTAGCGATTGGATTTCACTCAAAACTCATCAAATGACTCCTCCCACCTTATTATGATGTTGGCCCAGTTTTGGGCTCGATCCGAAATCCATAGGTGTAAGAAATTGGACAATTCGAGTTCGTACTCAGTTTGTGCCGTAAATGGAGTGGTTGGTGTATTGCATAGTTGTAGTGATTGGATTTCACTCAAAACTCAACGAATGACTCCCTCCCACCTTATTATGGTGTTGGCCAAGTTTTGGGCTCGATCCGAAATCCATAGGCCATAGAAACTGGACAATTCAGTTTCGTACTCAGTTTGTGCCGTAAATGGAAGTGGTTGGTGTATTGCATAGTTCTAGCGATTGGATTTCATTCAAAACTCACCGAATGACTCCTCCCACCTTATTATGATGTTGGCCCAAGTTTTGGGCTCGATCCGAAATCCATAGCCATAGAAATTGGACAATTCAAGTTCGTACTCAGTTTGTGCCGTAAGTGGAGTGGTTGGTGTATTGCATAGTTCTAGCGATTGGATTTCTACTCAAAACTCACCGAATGACTCCTCCCATCTTATTATGGTGTTGCCCAAGTTTTGGGCTCGATCCGAAATCCATAGGCATGTAAGAAATTGGACAATTCAAGTTCGTACTCAGTTTGTGCCGTAAATGGAGTGGTTGGTGTATTGCATAGTTCTAGCGATTGGATTTCACTCAAAACTCACCGAATGACTCCTCCCACCTTATTATGGTGTTGGCCAAGTTTTGGGCTCGATCCGAAATCCATAGGCCATAGAAATTGGACAGTTCAAGTTCGTACTCAGTTTGTGCCGTAAATGGAGTGGTTGGTGTATTGCATAGTTCTAGCGATTGGATTTCACTCAAACCTCACCGAATGACTCCTCCCACCTTATTATAATGTTTGCCCAGTTTTGGGCTCGATCCGAAATCCATTGGTGTAAGAAATTGGACAATTCAAGTTCGTACTCAGTCTGTGCCGTAAATGGAGTGGTTGGTGTATTGCATAGTTCTAGCGATTGGATTTCACTCAAAACTCACCAAATGACTCCTCCCACCTTATTATGATGTTGGCCCAGTTTTGGGCTCGATCCGAAATCCATAGGTGTAAGAAATTGGACAATTCGAGTTCGTACTCAGTTTGTGCCGTAAATGGAGTGGTTGGTGTATTGCATAGTTGTAGTGATTGGATTTCACTCAAAACTCAACGAATGACCCCTCCCACCTTATTATGGTGTTGGCCAAGTTTTGTGCTCGATCCGAAATCCATAGGCCATAGAAATTGGACAATTCAAGTTCGTACTCAATTTGTGCCGTAAATGGAGTGGTTGGTGTATTCCATAGTTCTAGCGATTGGATTTCACTCAAAACTCACCGAATGACTCCTCCCATCTTATTATGGTGTTGCCCAAGTTTTGGGCTCGATCCGAAATCCATAGGCCATAGAAATTGGACAATTCAAGTTCGTACTCAGTTTGAGCCGTAAATGGAGTGGTTGGTGTATTGCATAGTTCTAGAGATTGGATTTCACTCAAAACTCACCGAATGACTCCTCCCACCTTATTATGGTGTTTGCCAAGTTTTGGGCTCGATCCGAAATCCATAGGCCATAGAAACTGGACAATTCATTTTCGTACTCAGTTTGTGCCGTAAATGGAGTGGTTGGTGTATTGCATAGTTCTAGCGATTGGATTTCATTCAAAACTCACCGAATGACTCCTCCCACCTTATTATGATGTTGGCCCAGTTTTGGGCTCGATCCGAAATCCATAGCCCATAGAAATTGGACAATTGAAGTTCGTACTCAGTTTGTGCCGTAAGTGGAGTGGTTGGTGTATTGCATAGTTCTAGCGATTGGATGTTGCTTCGATTCAGCTGCACCAAAATGGATTCAGCTGCATCCTCAACTTGTGATACTCGCAAGTGCACGAGCCGTTCGGTAGTATAGCATATGTAAGTGCGAGGTCGATCCCACGAGGATTGGTGATTGAATGATCCAATTTATTTCCCCTACACAAAACAGAAATGAAAAAGAAAATAAATAAAACAAGAAAAAGGAGATAACTCAAGCAAATAAGTTCCCAAGTTCAATTAGATTAACGGATTGATTCTAGCTAAAGTATGATTAAGCCATGGTGTTTGGTCAAAACCTTGTGTTCCTAATTCCCTAATTTGATCATTTGTTGTCTAACCTAAAATTAAGCATTAGGAACCCATTAAGCATAGAAGAACAATTTAAACAACCAAGCATGTATCTAATCCCTGTTGTCGAATGTCCATACATACTCTTCCTATTCATAGTTCAATTCGAATTAAAGCATGGTGTATATTCTTAATTCAAACCAAGATAGCTAACATGCAAACCTAAATGGTGATCAATCATTCAAACTAGCATATTAACTTATAAGCATAATGAATAAGAACAAAAACCATAATTGAAACTTGGAAACTAATTAAACTTGAATACTTAAGAAAGAATGTACATTACAAATAAAAGTAAAGTGGAATTAAGAAAACTTGAAGGAAAATTTAGCAAAAATCATATTGCTACAACAATTGACAACTTGAAAAGAAACTAAGAGAATTTGAGGGAGAGAAGGGAAGGGAGCTCTAGAGAAGTGTTTGAGAGCTCCCCCCCTTGGGGTGTGTTTTGAAGCTTGAAGGCTTCTCTATTTATAGGCCTAAGAGAGAGGAACAACATGATGAAATCCAACACCACCATTCCTCATTTAATACAACCCATAACTCCCACTTCATCTTGTCCAAGTTAGTGTGGTTGGAATCAACTCCATCCCATACTTCATTTGCTGCACCTCCAGCTTTCTTCACATGGGTGCAAAGGTGTGCAATTTGTGGCTGCCTTTTGCTGTCAACCCATGTGGTCTTCTTTTGGTTGCTGGAAAAACGATTCTTCAGAACCAGACTTGGTGTAGGAAGGCTACAGGTTTCAAAACGTATCCAATGGGGCTGAAATTTGGATATGTTATACTAGACACCCATTGGAACAACTTCTATGAAACAGGGATTGGAAGTTGGCTGCCGAAACAGGGACTGGAATTGACTTCATTTCATTTCATTTCATTCTTTTGCTTCACATGCATGCACATGCTTCTCTTTAGTAGCTCAAAAGCTGATCTCCAGCTCCAAATTGATCTGCCAATTCAATTCCCATGTTCAAAGGCTGAAGCAAAATGCCTCTCATCATTCCTCCTTCTTCTCTCTCTCCTTTCCACCATGGCACTTTAACCTTTGTCTCTTCCTTGTCCCCTTTGCCATGATGTATTTTTGTCTTCACAAATATGCTCTTGCTTCTCATTAATAGCTGGAATGCCTCCCCACTTCACTCATTATGTTGAGTACAAATTCAGTTATAGCTAGGGAGAGGCACATGGCTAAAAGGAGGCATATGGCAAAAAGCTGGCAGCTGCAAATCCTCCTGAGCAAGGTTGAGTGTTGGACGGGCTAAGCACTCCACAAATGTCCAATTGGGCTGAAATTTGGATATGTTGTACTAGACACCCATTGGAACAAGTTTCATGAAGATCTTCACCTCATCCAAGCCCCATAGCATGCTGATCCAAGGCCAAGAAGTTGACCTACGAAATTGGGCTGGAAATGGGCTGTAGCCAAAATTAGTTGGTCTTTAAGCTTTTCTTCCATTCACCCAAATAAGGCCTTAACATGCATGGATTGCATCATTTCCTATCCAAAGTCATCATTGTTACCTAAAGCTCAATGAACTGAAACATAAACACAAAAATAATTAAAAGCACAAGTTTAACTCAAAAACATAACCAAATCATAAGCTAGAAGGGTACAAAATGATATACAATTATGAACCGATCAAATACCCCCAAACCTAGATTTTGCTAGTCCTCGAGCAAAACAACACAAAACAAAGTTAAAAACAAAACAAGAAGTTAACTAAACCACTTCCGCAGGTAACTCGATTGCATTGAGCGAATGCAACAAGCCTTTAAACCTCTAGGCATCCCTAGTAGGAGGAGTTGTGTCTCCTGAGGGTTTAACAGATATGACACCCACAAACGTTTTCCAAACTCTTCAAAACAAAGTAGTTAGAAAACTTATTAGATTTGTTAGTCCTCAAGCAAAATAAAAACAAAAACCAAAACAAAAATAATTACAAAAACAAAACAACAAAAATAAAATAAAATAAAATAAAATAAAATAAAAACTCAAAACAATCATTCCGAACATTTTCTGAAGAGAAATGACTCATGCACATGACTCAAAAGTTTTAACAATAAAAACTCAATTTTAGACATTATTTACAAGGCGGCAAAGTTCAAAACACAACATGCTCAAAGTGTAGTAGTGTGATAGCCAAATGCAACAAATTCTCCAATCTTAGTTTTCACACAATTTCAAAAATCATACCAAACACAAATGCAACTTCAAATCTCACCAAAGTTGTTCTCTTACAAATGAATCACTCAGAAGAGGACTACAATGCATCACTCAATTATAAACATGAGATTAGAGTTAAACCGTAAAGGACTTAACTCAAAATTGGAAGATGAAGAACTTGCATTAATATGATCTCAAGAAGGATGCCAAACACTTAAAAGTAAGAAAATGCATGCAATTTAACCATATGACATTTAAGATCAATTTAGGTCTTTATTATAGGTTGTAATTGGGCCAAGGGTGTAAGGTGAGTGAGAAATGAAAGGTATGGATAATACAAAGTCCAAGGAACTCAAAATGTAAGAGCATAAAATAATAGTTTACAAGACTTCGAATCATCACGAAATTTTTTTTTTTCTTTTACATGATCAAAACTCCTTATACCTTCATTTACATTTATTCACACTCCTTTCCAAACACCAATTTATTTTGAAGGCCCAAAAATGAATTTTCAATCAACCACCACATAATTACAACTTTTTTTTTTTTTTTCTTTCACCAATTGAGTGAAGTTCTTTTTTTTTTTTTTTTTTTTTTTTTTTTTCTAAATGTAATATCCCTTCCCAAACTTAGCATAAAAAACACATCTGAATTAGAGCTCATGAGTTCCTTAGAAAGGTAAATATTTGTTTTTCGGGCTAAGGTGAGGAAATATAATTGGTAAAATGAAAGAAAAGGTTTACATGTAGGCTCAAATTGGTAAACAATGGAAAATCATGCTTAAGCATGCATAAGGTTAGCTTGAAAGGCACAAACGTTTCAAAGAGGGCCTTAATATCACTTCTTAAATGTCATGAAATCAAATTGCATATGAATGAATGACTTTTAAGTGTTCAACCAAATCAATGAATAATGAGATCAAACAACAACTTTGATGACAAGAAAATAAGAGTATGTGTATAACACTCATGAAATGAAGCACAAGGCTCAAAAGCTCACATTATATGGTTATATAAGTCTAATTTATGCTTGATACAATTCTTTGGGTCATGCAAATCCTTTAACTGGAGAATTATGAAACAAATGGCAAGTGCAAATATTTTGAACATATCATGCTAGAACGATGCCAAATTTATTTATTTAATTTTTTTTTTGAAATAAAAATTTACAAGGAAAAAAATAAAAAAATAAAAAAAAAATTCAATTTTCATTTAAGTCATGCAAACATTTATCACAATCTAATCAAATGTGTTCGGAAAGTGAATAAAATCAAAATCAAAATAAAATAAAAATAAAAGCAAGACTTAAACAAAATAAAATAAAAATAAAAACAAGCAAATAAAAAAAATAAATAAATTAAGGAAAAACCAAATTTACATGCTAAACTCCAATACCCCCAAACCTAGAAATGAACATTGTCCTCAATGTTTAAAAATTAGCCACAAGCAATGTCATAACAAGAAATGAAAAGTACTAAAGTAAATATAAATCACAAAACAAAAACAAAAAACAAACACAAATAAAATAAAATAATTACAAAAGAAAAAAAAATTACAAAACAAACAAACAAATAAAAAGAAACGAAACAGTAAAACACTCGAAACAGAAAGCCCTAAACAAACAGTCTTACGCAAACCAAAGCCCAAACGATTGAAAGCTCAACCCAAAAGAAAGTTAACCCACTTTGAAACGTAAACAATAGTGAAAACCCGACCCACTATGAAATTCGAAGCCCACATGTTATTATTATTATTTTTCAATTTTTTTATTTTTTTATTTTTTATTTTTAAAAGAACATGGGTCATGATGTCTCGGTTCAATGTAAGGGACTAACTGACAGGGCAAGACACGTGTCGACGCGTAGAGGCGCCACAGATTCCACAAGCGCAAATTACGGGCGCCATGGAAAGGCGCGAAGACCACTTTGCTGAACGCGTCCGTTCAGAAAAGATACGTCGTGATAAATGAGTTGGGTATGGTTGGAAAGCGAGAAGGTTGTGGGACTCAAGGAATGCTGGAGATTCAGAAAATGCTTAGACGCTACAATGGCTAGGGTTTGCAGAAACTAAGCCTATAAAAGAGAAAGAGAAAGAGGGAAGAAAAACACACAAAAGAGAAAAGAAAGAAGAAAAGAAAGTGAGAAATCAAATGGCCTCTTCCTACCCTTTTTCGTTGGATCTCAACCTAGCTCCACCGACTCAGACACGGGGCCAAGCAGCGGCACCAGTGTGGATGCCCTACTTTGCCTCTGCACGGGGGCCTGTGACAGTAACTGACTCAATACTCCTGGACAACGATGTTGCCATTGGAGTGGGCAGAAATTTGGTGACTCCTAAAGATATACGTGTGTTTGGGACAAGGGATGACAATCGGGTCGCAAGTGATGCCCTGGCACTGAGCGTGCAGAGTACATCATGTGTCGCTAGTTTGGGACATCGCCTACTTGCGAAGTCCCATGAGGTAGAGGTGCTGAAAGGTCAGTTGGCGGCGGAGCGAAGTATGGTTGAAGAGTGTCAGACTGCTATAAAAAGCTTGAAAAGGGAGAGGGCGAGGATAATGGAGGTGAATCGACACCAGCTAGAAGTATTGCGGGACGAGAATAAAACCCTATCAAAGATGGTAGAGTTGTATTCTCGCGACATGCGAAAGCAACTGGAGGACCTAGACCGGCCGGGTAAACGCAAGCAAGCAGATCGTGAGAGTAGTTACGCTCAAGCTAAGATTGCGTTCTTTGGGAGCTCAAGTGGTGAGCCCCAAGAGGCTGTGCATGAAGCCCAGGAGGAGGACAGCCAGAGGGCCAAACTCAAAGCTCCAATGGTCGAGACACCAAGCACCGAGAAGAAATGACTTCTACTGCTAATTGTTGTTTTTATTTTATTTTATTTCTTTTGGTTGTTTTTGTTTTTGTTTTTGGAAATAAAATAGTAAAGTTGCAGAAGGAAAAAGAAAACGGAAAAGAAATCGCACTTCCCAAACTTAAATCAAACAAAGACGACAAACGGAAAAGAAAGCACAGTTCCCTAACTAAAATAAAATAAAGAAGACAGCCGAAAGGGAAAAGCAGAAATACAAAGCTCTAGAAAATGAAAGTAACGGGCAAAAATATTAAACACCAGAAAACACGGAAAAAAGAAAAGTAAAGTGAAAGTAAAGGTGCTCGCCCTTGAAGCGATTAGGTCGAGCATGCCCGGGAAATCCGAAAGGGTGTTGGCTCTCTCTCATCAGCATATTTCTATTTAAACCACGCCTCTGCAAGCGGATGATACCAACATTTCTTCCTGCAAACTCAAAGAAAAACATCAAAAAATTCAGAAGCAAAACAAATGGCATCCTCATGCACTCACCTTGATGATCTCAACCTTGAGCTGTCCCTTGCACCACCAAATGCCCAGATAAGGGCTCCTCCAAACCCTGTCTTCCCAAACTCTTCATATCATCACGGCACGGCCTCAAACTTCTCTGAGGTGGTGCCGATTAGAGCTGAACTGCCGGAAGGCATGACTGTGAGAAGACTCACACCGGCGGTTCATCTGCATGTGGCACAGCGGTCGGACAAGGTGGCAGTGGAGGAGTCCCACACTTTAAACGTGCAACACGCGGTCTCCGCCACAAATCTAGGCTTGCGCCTACTAGCGAGGACACAGGAGTGTGTAGCGCTGAGCGAGGAGGTGGCTTCCTTGAAGGCTATGGTGGCGGACTTGCAGAAGCGGCTTTACCGTTCCAATCAGTATGTGGAAGAACTGCAGAGAAAGAATGAGGACCATGTAGAGCTGCTGCAGATTCTGCAAGTGCGAGAAAATAAAGACAAGCCATGATGATGATGAAGATGAAGAAGATGAAGAAGAAGAAGAAGAAGTTTTTTATTTTCACTGTTTTTGTTTTTGTTTTTGTTTATTTGTTTTTTGTTTTTAATGCAGCGTTTGAAATAAAATAAAAATGTGTTTTAACACTCAGAAATAAACTAACTAACCATACCACGTAAATAAATACATAAACTAAATTAACAAAACAAAAACAAAAACAAATCAAAAACAAAGACTCAACAGAAAAGAAAACAAAGAAAATAAAAATAAACTTAATTTAAAAACACACGAATATACAAGCAACTCACGGATGACCAGTTAAGGGCCTCAGAAAACACAGCCAGGGGATCCGGGAAGGTTGGAGGGGTCACAATGGTCCCGC
Source organism: Prunus kanzakura (assembly GCA_020521455.1). Lineage (NCBI taxonomy): Eukaryota > Viridiplantae > Streptophyta > Magnoliopsida > Rosales > Rosaceae > Prunus > Prunus kanzakura. The sequence goes on along the minus strand of BPUM01000264.1, from coordinate 87,264 downwards.
TTAAAACCCAAACTTCTTAGACACCGAAGGTGTCGCCTATAGAACTCCTAGACACTATTGACGAAGGTGCTCACTGGAGTTACCATAAGTTAGCTTATATGAAAAATCTTTACTTTTTTAATTTTTTTTTATAAAAAGAAACAAAAACAAATTAAGATAAAATGAAACTACAAGTCATAAACGAAAATGAACTAAGTACTCTAAACAAACTCAAACAAACGAAATAAATTGTTGTACTAAAAGAAACAAACCAAGAAACCAAAGAAAAACACAAACAGCACTTTCTATCACCCGTTTATCACCATTTGGACAGAATCGTTTCTCTGTTTTCCAGCTTCGACCTTTGTTCAGTTTTTAGCCTATAACTTTCAAACCGTAAGTCCAAAATTCAGGTTCTTTATATGGTTGGATTCAGCACAAAAAAACAAAGAACTCAACGCGGACCAAAAGGTAAAAACAATGACGAAAATAAACAGAATTCAAAGAAGAGAAAGGATTGAAATGCTCCCCCTTGAAGCGATTAGGTCGAGCATGGATGCACTTGGAGGTCGCGACTTCTCCCATTGCGCCACACTTCCCATTTTTATGATTGAGGTTGCCATCTCTCTCCATTTTTATTAAGCTTTCATAAATTGCTAAAACAAACACACAAACTTGAAATGGAATTAAAAGGATTAGGAAATAAAAACTAAAATGAAAAGGAAAATCAACACACATCCAATTTCATGCTTCAAAGTAACAAACATCAATGGGTTGTGTAAGCTGGGACTTAAACCCAGTTCTCTTGCTTGTTAGGCAATTGTCCTTGTCCGTTGGACTACAAACACAACTTGTCCATCAACGCCATTAACTTTAAAACATGAAACTGTCTAGAAAAACATGAAGATGAAAAATAAAGATAAAACAAGTAGGGAAACGAAATAGAACCAAACTATGTTGCCAATCCCCGGCAACGGCGCCAAAAACTTGTTGCTTCGATTCAGCTGCACCAAAATGGATTCAGCTGCATCCTCAACTTGTGATACTCGCAAGTGCACGAGCCGTTCGGTAGTATAGCATATGTAAGTGCGAGGTCGATCCCACGAGGATTGGTGATTGAATGACCCAATTTATTTCCCCTACACAAAATAGAAATGAAAAAGAAAATAAATAAAACAAGAAAAAGGAGATAACTCAAGCAAATAAGTTCCCAAGTTCAATTAGATTAACGGATTGATTCTAGCTAAAGTATGATTAAGCCATGGTGTTTGGTCAAAACCTTGTGTTCCTAATTCCCTAATTTGATCATTTGTTGTCTAACCTAAAATTAAGCATTATGAACCCATTAAGCATAGAAGAACAATTTAAACAACCAAGCATGTATCTAATCCCTATTGTCGAATGTCCATACATACTCTTCCTATTCATAGTTCAATTCGAATTAAAGCATGGTGTATACTCTTAATTCAAACCAAGATAGCTAACATGCAAGCCTAAATGGTGATCAATCATTCAAACTAGCATATTAACTTATAAGCATAATGAATAAGAACAAAAACCATAATTGAAACTTGGAAACTAATTAAACTTGAATACTTAAGAAAGAATGTACATTACAAATAAAACTAAAGTGGAATTAAGAAAACTTGAAGGAAAATTTAGCAAAATCATATTGCTACAACAATTGACAACTTGAAAGGAAACTAAGAGAATTTGAGGGAGAGAAGGGAAGGGAGCTCTAGAGAAGTGTTTGAGAGCTCCCCCCCTTGGGGTGTGTTTTGAAGCTTGAAGGCTTCTCTATTTATAGGGCTAAGAGGGAGGAACAACATGATGAAATCCAACACCACCATTCCTCATTTAATACAACCCATAACTCCCACTTCATCTTGTCCAAGTTAGTGTGGTTGGAATCAACTCCATCCCATACTTCATTTGCTGCACCTCCAGCTTTCTTCACATGGGTTATCAAAGGTGTGCAATTTGTGGCTGCCTTTTGCTGTCAACCCATGTGGTCTTCTTTTGGTTGCTGGAAAAACGATTCTTCAGAAGCAGACTTGGTGTAGGAAGGCCAGAGGTTTCCAAATTTATCCAATGGGGCTCAAATTTGGATATGTTATACTAGACACCCATTGGAACAACTTTTATGAAGAAAGTATTCACATCGGAGCAGTAGAAGTGTACGTTTTGGCCACTGCAAGTTGGCTGCCGAAACAGGGACTGGAATTGACTTCATTTCATTTCATTTCATTTCATTTCATTCTTTTGCTTCACATGCATGCACATGCTTCTCTTTAGTAGCTCAAAAGCTGATCTCCAGCTCCAAAGTGATCTGCCAATTCAATTCCCATGTTCAAAGGCTGAAGCAAAATGCCTCTCATCATTCCTCCTTCTTCTCTCTCTCCTTTCCACCATGGCACTTTAACCTTTGTCTCTTCCTTGTCCCCTTTGCCATGATGTATTTTTGTCTTCACAAATATGCTCTTGCTTTCTCTTTAATAGCTGGAATGCCTCCCCACTTCACTCATTATGTTGAGTACAAATTCAGTTATAGCTAGGGAGAGGCACATGGCTAAAAGGAGGCACATGGCAAAAAGCTGGCAGCTGCAAATCCTCCTGAGCAAGGTTGAGTGTTGGACGGGCTAAGCACTCCACAAATGTCCAATTGGGCTGAAATTTGGATATGTTGTACTAGACACCCATTGGAACAAGTTTCATGAAGATCTTCACCTCATCCAAGCCCCATAGCATGCTGATCCAAGGCCAAGAAGTTGACCTACGAAATTGGGCTGGAAATGGGCTGTAGCCAAAATTAGTTTGTCTTTAAGCTCATATTCCTCTTATGCCAATCAGCCCTTAACATGCATGGATTGCATCAAATGTGATCTCTTGCTTTCTTAACCTACAAAACACACAAACAGAGGTAAGTGACTCAAAATAAAGAGAAACTAAGCAAAATCACTAAGTAAAGAAGGCATGCAAGTTTATGAAATTATGGACTTATCAAAACAGAAAATGGATTAAAAGCACAAGTTTAACTCAATAACATAACCAAATCATAAGCTAGAAAGGTACAAAATGATATACAATTATGAACCGATCAAATACCCCCAAACCTAGATTTTGCTAGTCCTCGAGCAAAACAACACAAAACAAAGTTAAAAACAAAACAAGAAGTTAACTAAACCACTTCCGCAGGTAACTCGATTGCATTGAGCGAATGCAACAAGCCTTTAAACCTCTAGACATCCCTAGTAGGAGGAGTTGTGTCTCCTGAGGGTTTAACAGATACGACACCCACAAACGTTTTCCTAACTCTACAAAACAAAGTGGTTAGAAAACTGTACTAAATTTGTTAGTCCTTAAACAAAATAAAAGAAACACAAAAACAAAAATAAATAATAATAATAATAATAAAATTAATTAAAAAAATAATAATAATAAAAAAACTCAGAACAATCTTTCCGAACATTTTCTGAAAAGAAATGACTCATGCACATGACTTAAAAGTTTTAACAATAAAAACTCAATTTTAGACATTATTTACAAGGCGGCAAAGTTCAAAACACAACATGCTCAAAGTGTAGTAGTGTGATAGCCAAATGCAACAAATTCTCCAATATTAGTTTTCACACAATTTCAAAAATCATACCAAACACAAATGCAACTTCAAATCTCACCAAAATTGTCCTCTCACAAATGAATCACTCAGAAGATGGCTACAATGCATCACTCAGTTATAAACATGAGATTACAGTTAAACCGTAAAGGACTTAACTCAAAATTGGAAGATGAAGAACTTGCATTAATATGATCTCAAGAAGGATGCCAAACACTTAAAAGTAAGAAAATGCATGCAATTTAACCATATGACATTTAAGATCAATTTAGGTCTTTATTATAGGTTGTAATTGGGCCAAGGGTGTAAGGTGAGTGAGAAATGAAAGGTATGGATAATACAAAGTCCAAGGAACTCGCAATGTAAGAGCATAAAATAATTGTTTACAAGACTTCGAATCATCACGATTAGATTTTTTTCTTCTACATGATCAAAACTCCTTATACCTTCATTTACATTTATTCACACTCCTTTCCAAACACCAATTTATTTTGAAGGCCCAAAAATGAATTTTCAATCAACCACCACATAATTACAACTTTTTTTTTTTTTTTTTCTTTCACCAATTGAGTGAAGTTCTATTTTTTTTTTTTTTTCGAAATGTAATATCCCTTCCCAAACTTAGCATAAAAAACACATCTGAATTAGAGCTCATGAGTTCCTTAGAAAGGTAAATATTTGTTTTTCGGGCTAAGGTGAGGAAATATAATTGGTAAATGAAAGAAAAGGTTTACATGTAGGCTCAAAATGGTAAACAATGGAAAATCATGCTTAAGCATGCATAAGGTTAGCTTGAAAGGCACAAACGGTCCAAAGAGGGCCTTAATATCATTTCTTAAATGTCATGAAATCAAATTGCAAAAGAATGAATGACATTTAAGTGTTCAACCAAATCAATGAATAATGAGATCAAACAACAACTTTGATGACAAGAAAATAAGAGTATGTGTATAACACTCATGAAATGAAGCACAAGGCTCAAAAGCTCACATTATATGGTTATATAAGTCTAATTTATGCTTGATACAATTCTTTGGGTCATGCAAATCCTTTAATTGGAAAATTAACAAACAAATGGCAAGTGCAAACCAGGTTTCGAACATATCATGCTAGAACGATGCCAAATTTATTTATTTAATATTTTTTTTTTTGAAATAAAAATTTACAAGGAAAAAAAAAAATAAAAAAAAAAATAAAATTCAATTTTCATTTAAGTCATGCAAACATTTATCACAATCTAATCAAATGTGTTCGGAAAGTGAATAAAATCAAAATCAAAATAAAATAAAAATAAAAGCAAGACTTAAACAAAATAAAATAAAAATAAAAACAAGCAAATAAAAAAAAATTAAATTAAATTAAGGAAAAACCAAATTTACATGCTAAACTCCAATACCCCCAAACCTAGAAATGAACATTGTCCTCAATGTATAAAATTTAGGCACAAGCAATGTCAAAAATAACAAATGAAGGTATTAAAGCAAATAAAAAAAAACACAAAACACACAAGAATACAAAAATAAAATAATTATAAAATAAAAATTACAAAACAAACACAAATTTTTTTTTATTTAAAAAAAATAATAATAACGAAACAGTAAAACACTCAAAACAGAAAGCCCTAAACAAACAGTCTTACGCAAACCAAAACCCAAACGATTGAAAGCTCAACCCAAAAGAAAGTTAGCCCACTTTGAAACCTAAACAACTGTGAAAACCCGACCCACAATGAAATCCGAAGCCCACACGTTTGTTATTATTTTTATTTTTTTTAATTTTAAATAAAAGAACATGGGTCATGATGTCTCGGTTTAGTGTAAGGGACCAACTGACAAGGCGAGACACGTGTCGACGCATAGAGGCGCCACAGATTCCACAAGCGCAAATTACGGCCGCCATGGAAAGGCGCGAAGACGACTTTGCTGAACGCGTCCGTTCAGAAAAGACACGTCGTGATAAATGAGTTGGGTATGGTTGGAAAGTGAGAAGGTTGTGGGACTCAAGGAATGCTAGAGATTCAGAAAATGCTCAGACGCTACAATGGCTAGGGTTTGCAGAAACTAAGCCTATAAAAGAGGAAGAGAAAGAGGGGAAAAAAAACACACAAACTCAGAAACACACAAAAGAGAAAACAAAGAAGAAAAAAAAAAAAAAACAAATGGCCTCTTCCTACCCATTTTCGTTGGATCTCAACCTAGCTCCACCGACTCAGACACGAGGCCAAGCAGCGGCACCAGTATGGATGCCCTACTTTGCCTCCGCAAGGGGGCCTGTGACAGTAGCTGACTCAATACTCCTGGACAACGATGTTGCCATTGGAGTGGGCAGAAATTTAGTGACTCCTAAAGATATACGTGTGTTTGGGACAAGGGATGACAATCGGGTCGCAAGTGATGCCCTGGCACTGAGCGTGCAGAGTACAGCATGTGTCGCTAGTTTGGGACATCGCCTACTTGCGAAGTCCCATGAGGTAGAGGTGCTGAAAGGTCAGTTGGCGGCGGAGCGAAGTATGGTTGAAGAGTGTCAGACTGCTATAAAAAGCTTGAAAAGGGAGAGGGCGAGGATAGTGGAGGTGAATTGACACCAGCTAGAAGTATTGCGGGATGAGAATAAAACCCTATCAAAGATGGTAGAGTTGTATTCTCGCGACATGCGAAAGCAACTGGAGGACCTAGACCGACCGGGTAAACGCAAGCAAGCAGATCGTGAGAGTAGTTACGCTCAAGCTAAGATTGCGTTCTTTGGGAGCTCAAGTGGTGAGCCCCAAGAGGCTGTGCATGAAGCCCAGGAGGAGGACAGCCAGAGGGCCAAACTCAAAGCTCCAATGGTCGAGACACCAAGCACCGAGAAGAAATGACTTCTACTGCTAATTGTTGTTTTTATTTTATTTTATTTCTTTTGGTTGTTTTTGTTTTTGTTTTTGGAAATAAAAGAGTAAGTTTGCAGAAAGAAAAAGAAAACGGAAAAGAAAGCACACTTCCCAAACTTAAATCAAACGAAGACGACAAACGGAAATGGAAGCACAGTTCCCTAACTAAAATAAAATAAAGAAGACAGCCGAAAGGGAAAAGTAGAAATACAAAGCTCTAGAAAATGAAAGTAACGGGCAAAAATATTAAACACCAGAAAACACGGAAAAAAGAAAAGTAAAGTGAAAGTAAAGGTGCTCCCCCTTGAAGCGATTAGGTCGAGCATGCCCGGGAAATCCGAAATGGTGTTGGCGCACCCTCATCAGCATATGTCTATTTAAAGCACGCCTCTGCAAGCGGATGATACCCAGCATTTCTTCCTGCAAACTCAAAGAAAAACATCAAAAAATTCAGAAACAAAACAAATGGCATCCTCATGCACTCACCTTGATGACCTCAACCTTGAGCTCTCACTTGCACCACCGAATGCCCAGATAAGGGCTCGTCCAAACACTGTCTTCCCAAACTCTACATATCATCACGGCACGGCCTCAAACTTTGCTGAGGCAATACCGAACTGTGTTGAGGCAAGGCCGAACAGAGCTGAGGCAAGGCCGAACAGAGCAGTGCTGCTGGGAGGCATGATTGGCAGCAAGCTCACACCGGCAGATCATTGGCATATAGCACACAGGTCTGACAAGGAGGCAGTGGACGAGTCCCACACTTTTACCGCGCTCCAAGCGGTCTCGGCCACAAATCTGGGCTTGCGCCTACTGGCGAGGACACGGGAGTGTGCCGCACTGAGCGAGGAGGTGGCTTCCTTGAAGGCTATGGTGGCGGACTTGCAGAAGCGGCTTTACCGTTCCAATCAGTATGTGGAAGAACTGCAGAGAAAGAATGAGGACCATGTAGAGCTGCTGCAGATTCTGCAAGTGCGAGAAAATAAAGACAAGCCATGATGATGATGAAGATGAAGATGAAGAAGATGAAGAAGAAGAAGAAGAAGTTTTTTATTTTCACTGTTTTTGTTTTTGTTTTTGTTTTGTTTTTGTTTTTTTGTTTTTTGTTTTTAATGCAGCGTTTGAAATAAAATAAAAATGTGTTTTAACACTCAGAAATAAACTAACTAACCATACCACGTAAATAAATACATAAACTAACTTAACAAAAGAAAAACAAAAACAAAGACAAAGACTACAGAAAAGAAAACAAAGAAAATAAAAATAAACTTAATTTAAAAACAAACGAATATACAAGCAACTCACGGATGACCAGTTAAGGGCCTCAGAAAACACAGCCAGGGGATCCGGGAAAGTTGGAGGGGTCACAATGGTCCCGCTTAAAACCCAAACTTCTTAGACACCGAAGGTGTCGCCTATAGAACTCCTAGACACTGTATTGACGAAGGTGCTCACTGGAGTTACTATAAGTTAGCTTATATGAAAAATCTTTACTTTTTTAATTTTTTTTTTATAAAAAGAAACAAAAACAAATTAAGATAAAATGAAACTACAAATCATAAACGAAAATGAACTAAGTACTCTAAACAAACTCAAACAAACGAAATAAATTGTTGTACTAAAAGAAACAAACCAAGAAACCAAAGAAAAACACAAACAGCACTTTCTATCACCCGTTTATCACCATTTGGACAGAATCGTTTCTCTGTTTTCCAGCTTCAACCTTTGTTCAGTTTTTAGCCTATAACTTTCAAACCGTAAGTCCAAAATTCAGGTTCTTTATATGGTTGGATTCAGCACAGAAAAACAAAGAACTCAGCGCGGACCAAAAGGTAAAAACAATGACGAAAATAAACAGAATTCAAAGAAGAGAAAGGATTGAAATGCTCCCCCTTGAAGCGATTAGGTCGAGCATGGATGCACTTGGAGGTCGCGACTTCTCCCATTGCGCCACACTTCCCATTTTTATGATTGAGGTTGCCATCTCTCTCCATTTTTATTAAGCTTTCATAAATTGCTAAAACAAACACACAAACTTGAAATGGAATTAAAAGGATTAGGAAATAAAAACTAAAATGAAAAGGAAAATCAACACACATCCAATTTCATGCTTCAAAGTAACAAACATCAATGGGTTGTGTAAGCTGGGACTTAAACCCAGTTCTCTTGCTTGTTAGGCAATTGTCCTTGTCCGTTGGACTACAAACACAACTTGTCCATCAACGCCATTAACTTTAAAACATGAAACTGTCTAGAAAAACATGAAGATGAAAAATAAAGATAAAACAAGTAGGGAAAAGAAATAGAACCAAACTATGTTGCCAATCCCCGGCAACGGCGCCAAAAACTTGTTGCTTCGATTCAGCTGCACCAAAATGGATTCAGCTGCATCCTCAACTTGTGATACTTGCAAGTGCACGAGCCGTTCGGTAGTATAGCATATGTAAGTGCGAGGTCGATCCCACGAGGATTGGTGATTGAATGACCCAATTCATTTCCCCTACACAAAACAGAAATGAAAAAGAAAATAAATAAAACAAGGGAAAAAGGAAATAACTCAAGCAAATAAGTTCCCAAGTTCAATTAGTGTATTGCATAGTTCTAACGATTGGATTTCACTCAAAATTCCCCGAATGACTCCTCCCACCTTATTATGATGTTGGCCAAGTTTTGGGCTCGATCCGAAATCCATAGGCCATAGAAATTGGACAATTCAAGTTCGTACTCAGTTTGTGCCGTAAATGGAGTGGTTGGTGTATTGCATAGTTCTAGCGATTGGATTTCACTCAAAACTCACCGAATGACTCCTCCCATCTTATTATGGTGTTGCCCAAGTTTTGGGCTCGATCCGAAATCCATAGGTGTAAGAAATTGGACAATTCAAGTTCGTACAAAGTTTGTGCCGTAAATGGAGTGGTTGGTGTATTGCATAGTTCTAGCGATTGGATTTCACTCAAAACTCACCGAATGACTCCTCCCACCTTATTATGGTGTTGCCCAAGTTTTGGGCTCGATCCGAAATCCATAGGCCATAGAAATTGGACAATTCATGTTCGTACTCAGTTTGTGCCGTAAATGGAGTGGCTGGTGTATTGCATAGTTCTAGCGATTGGATTTCACTCAAAACTCATGGAATGACTCCTCCCACATTATTATGATGTTGACCCAAGTTTTGGGCTCGATCCGAAATCCATAGGTGTAAGAAATTGGACAATTCAAGTTCGTACAAAGTTTGTGCCGTAAGTGGAGTGGTTGGTGTATTGCCTAGTTCTAGCGATTGGATTTCTCTCAAAACTCACCGAATGACTCCTCCCATCTTATTATGTTGTTGCCCAAGTTTTGGGCTCGATCCGAAATCCATAGGTGTAAGAAATTGGACAATTCAAGTTCGTACTCAGTTTGTGCCGTAAATGGAGTGGTTGGTGTATTGCATAGTTCTAGCGATTGGATTTCACTCAAAACTCACCGAATGACTCCTCCCCCCTTATTATGGTGTTGGCCAAGTTTTGGGCTCGATCCGAAATCCATAGGCCATAGAAATTGGACAATTCAAGTTCGTACTCAGTTTGAGCCGTAAACGGAGTGGTTGGTGTATTGCATAGTTCTAGCGATTGGATTTCACTCAAAACTCACCGAATGACTCCTCCCACCTTATTATGATGTTGGCCCAGTTTTGGGCTCGATCCGAAATCCATAGGCCATAGAAATTGGACAATTCAAGTTCGTACTCAGTTTGTGCCGTAAATGGAGTGGTTGGTGTATTGCATAGTTCTAGCGATTGGATTTCACTCAAAACTCACCAAATGACTCCTCCTACCTTATTATGATGTTGGCCCAGTTTCGGGCCCGATCCGAAATCCATAGGTGTAAGAAATTGGTTAATTCAAGTTCGTACTCAGTTTGTACCGTAAATGGAGTGGTTGGTGTATTGCATAGTTCTAGTGATTGGATTTCACTCAAAACTCACCGACTGAGTCCTCCCACCTTATTATGAAGTTGACCCAGTTTTGGGCTCGATCCGAAATCCATAGGCCATAGAGATTGGACAATTCAAGTTCGTACTCAGTTTGTGCCGAAAATGGAGTGGTTGGTGTATTGCATAGTTCGAGCGATTGGATTTCACTCAAAACTCACCGAATGACTCCTCCCACCTTAGTATGGTGTTGGCCAAGTTTTGGGCTCGATCCGAAATCCATAGGCCATAGAAATTGGACAATTCAAGTTCGTACTCAATTTGTGCCGTAAATGTAGTGGTTGGTGTATTGCATAGTTCTAGCGATTGGATTTCACTCAAAACTCACCGAATGACTCCTCCCATCTTATTATGGTGTTGCCCAAGTTTTGGGCTCGATCCGAAATCCGTAGGTGTAAGAAATTGGACAATTCAAATTCGTACAAAGTTTGGGCCGTAAATGGAGTGGTTGGCGTATTGCATAGTTCTAGCGATTGGATTTCACTCAAAACTCACCGACTGACTCCTCCCACCTTATTATGGTGTTGCCCAAGTTTTGGGCTCGATCCGAAATCCATAGGCCATAAAAATTGGACAATTCAAGTTCGTACTCAATTTGTGCCGTAAATGCAGTGGTTGGTGTATTCCATAGTTCTAGCGATTGGATTTCACTCAAAACTCACCGAATGACTCCTCCCATCTTATTATGGTGTTGCCCAAGTTTTGGGCTCGATCCGAAATCCATAGGTGCATAGAAATTGGACAATTCAAGTTCGTACTCAGTTTGTTCCGTAAATGGAGTGGTCGGTGTATTGCATAGTTCTAGCGATTGGATTTCACTCAAAACTCACCGAATGACTCCTCCCACCTTATTATGGTGTTGGCCAAGTTTTGGGCTCGATCCGAAATCCATAGGCCATAGAAATTGGAAAATTCCGGTTCGTACTCAGTTTGTGCCGTAAATGGAGTGTTCGGTGTATTGCATAGTTCTAGCGGTTGTATTTCACTCAAAACTCACCGAATGACTCCTCCCACCTTATTATGGTGTTGCCCAAGTTTTGGGCTCGATCCGAAATCCATAGGTGTAAGAAATTGGACAATTCAAATTCGTACAAAGTTTGTGCCGTGAATGGAGTGGTTGGTGTATTGCATAGTTCTAGCGATTGGATTTCACTCAAAATTCACAGAATGACTCCTCCCACCTTATTATGGTGTTGGCCAAGTTTTGGGCTCGATCCGAAATCCATAGGCCATAGAAATTGGACAATTCAGGTTCGTACTCAGTTTGTGCCGTAAATGGAGTGTTCGGTGTATTGCATAGTTCTAGCGATTGTATTTCACTCAAAACTCACCGAATGACTCCTCCCACCTTATTATGGTGTTGCCCAAGTTTTGGGCTCGATCCGAAATCCATAGGTGTAAGAAATTGGACAATTCAAATTCGTACAAAGTTTGTGCCGTAAATGGAGTGGTTGGTGTATTGCATAGTTCTAGCGATTGGATTTCACTCAAAACTCACCGAATGACTCCTCCCACCTTATTATGGTGTTGCCCAAGTTTTGGGCTCGATCCGAAATCCATAGGCCATAGAAATTGGACAATTCAATGTTCGTACTCAGTTTGTGCCGTAAATGGAGTGGCTGGTGTATTGCATAGTTCTAGCGATTGGATTTCACTCAAAACTCATGGAATGACTCCTCCCACATTATTATGATGTTGACCCAAGTTTTGGGCTCGATCCGAAATCCATAGGTGTAAGAAATTGGACAATTCAAGTTCGTACAAAGTTTGTGCCGTAAATGGAGTGGTTGGTGTATTGCCTAGTTCTAGCGATTGGATTTCACTCAAAACTCACCGAATGACTCCTCCCATCTTATTATGTTGTTGCCCAAGTTTTGGGCTCGATCCGAAATCCATAGGTGTAAGAAATTGGACAATTCAAGTTCGTACTCAGTTTGTGCCGTAAATGGAGTGGTTGGTGTATTGCATAGTTCTAGCGATTGGATTTCACTCAAAACTCACCGAATGACTCCTCCCACCTTATTATGGTGTTGGCCAAGTTTTGGACTCGATCCGAAATCCATAGGCCATAGAAATTGGACAATTCAAGTTCGTACTCACTTTGTGCCGTAAATGGAGTGGTTGGTGTATTGCATAGTTCTAGCGATTGGATTTCACTCAAAACTCACCTGAATGACTCCTCCCACCTTATTATGATGTTGGCCCAAGTTTTGGGCTCGATCCGAAATCCATAGGCCATAGAAATTGGACAATTCAAGTTCGTACTCAGCTTTGTGCCGTAAATGGAGTGGTTGGTGTATTGCATAGTTGTAGCGATTGGATTTCACTCAAAACTCACCGAATGACTCCTCCCACCTTATTCTGTTGTTGGCCAAGTTTTGGGCTCGATCCGAAATCCATAGGCCATAGAAATTGGACAATTCAAGTTCGTACTCAGCTTTGTGCCGTAAATGGAGTGGTTGGTGTATTGCATAGTTCTAGCGATTGGATTTCACTCAAAACTCACTGAATGACTCCTCCCACCTTATTATGATGTTGGCCAAGTTTTGGGCTCGATCCGAAATCCATAGGCCATAGAAATTGGACAATTCAAGTTCGTACTCACTTTGTGCCGTAAATGGAGTGGTTGGTGTATTGCATAGTTGTAGCGATTGGATTTCACTCAAAACTCACCGAATGACTCCTCCCACCTTATTATGTTGTTGGCCAAGTTTTGGGCTCGATCCGAAATCCATAGGCCATAGAAATTGGACAATTCAAGTTCGTACTCACTTTGTGCCGTAAATGGAGTGGTTGGTGTATTGCATAGTTCTAGCGATTGGATTTCACTCAAAACTCACCGACTAACTCCTCCCACCTTATTATGATGTTGCCTAAGTTTTGGGCTCGATCCGAAATCCATAGGTGTAAGAAATTGGACAATTCAAGTTCGTACTCAGTTTGTGCCGTAAATGAAGTGGTTGGTGTATTGCATAGTTCTAGCGATTGGATTTCACTCAAAACTCACCGAACGACTCCCCCCACCTTATTATGGTGTTGCCCAAGTTTTCGGTTCGATCCGAAATCCATAGGCCATAGAAATTGGACAATTCAAGTTCGTACTCAGTTTGTGCCGTAAATGGAGTGGTTGGTGTATTGCATAGTTCTAGCGATTGGATTTCACTCAAAACTCACCGAATGACTCCTCCCACCTTAGTTATGATGTTGCCCAAGTTTTGGGCTCGATCCGAAATCCATAGGTGTAAGAAATTGGACAATTCAAGTTCGTACTCAGTTTGTACCGTAAATGGAGTGGTTGGTGTATTGCATAGTTCTAGCGATTGGATTTCACTCAAAACTCACCGAACGACTCCTCCCACCTTATTATGGTGTTGCCCAAGTTTTGGGCTCGATCCGAAATCCACAGGCCATAGAAATTGGACAATTGAAGTTCGTACTCAGTTTGTGCCGTAAATGGAGTGGTTGGTGTATTGCATAGTTCTAGCGATTGGAATTTCACTCAAAACTCACCGAATGACTCCTCCCACCTTATTATGTTGTTGCCCAAGTGTTGGGCTCGATCTGAAATCCATAGGTGTAAGAAATTGGACAATTCAAGTTCGTACTCAGTTTGTGCCGTAAATGGAGTGGTTGGTGTATTGCATAGTTCTAGCGATTGGATTTCACTCAAAACTCACCGAATGACTCCTCCGACCTTATTATGATGTTGGCCCAGTTTTGGGCTCGATCCGAAATCCATAGGCCATAGAAATTGGACAATTCAAGTTCGTACTCAGTTTGTGCCGTAAATGGAGTGGTTGGTGTATTGCATAGTTCTAGCGATTGGATTTCACTCAAAACTCACCGAATGACTCCTCCCTACCTTATTATGATGTTGCCCAAGTTTCGGGCTCGATCCGAAATCCATAGGTGTAAGAAATTGGTAAATTCAAGTTCGTACTCAGTTTGTACCGTAAATGGAGTGGTTGGTGTATTGCATAGTTCTAGTGATTGGATTTCACTCAAAACTCACCGACTGACTCCTCCCACCTTATTATGATGTTGCCCAAGTTTTGGGCTCGATCCGAAATCCATAGGCCATAGAAATTGGACAATTCAAGTTCGTACTCAGTTTGTGCCGTAAATGGAGTGGTTGGTGTATTGCATAGTTCTAGCGATTGGATTTCACTCAAAACTCACCGAACGACTCCTCCCACCTTATTATGGTGTTGCCCAAGTTTTGGGCTCGATCCGAAATCCATAGGCCATAGAAATTGGACAATTCAAGTTCGTACTCAGTTTGTGCCGTAAATAGGAGTGGTTGGTGTATTGCATAGTTCTAGCGATTGGACTTCACTCAAAACTCACCGACTGACTCCTCCCACCTTATTATGATGTTGCCTAAGTTTTGGGCTCGATCCGAAATCCATAGGTGTAAGAAATTGGACAATTCAAGTTCGTACTCAGTTTGTGCCGTAAATGGAGTGGTTGGTGTATTGCATAGTTCTAGCGATTGGATTTCACTCAAAACTCACCGAACGACTCCTCCCACCTTATTATGGTGTTGCCCAAGTTTTCGGGCTCGATCCGAAATCCATAGGCCATAGAAATTGGACAATTAAAGTTCGTACTCAGTTTGTGCCGTAAATGGAGTGGTTGGTGTATTGCATAGTTCTAGCGATTGGATTTCACTCAAAACTCACCGAATGACTCCTCCCACCTTGTTATGATGTTGCCCAAGTTTTGGGCTCGATCCGAAATCCATAGGTGTAAGAAATTGGACAATTCAAGTTCGTACTCAGTTTGTAGCCGTAAATGGAGTGGTTGGTGTATTGCATAGTTCTAGCGATTGGATTTCACTCAAAACTCACCGAACTGACTCCTCCCACCTTATTATGATGTTGCCCAGTTTGGCTCGATCCGAAATCCATAGGCCATAGAAATTGGACAATTCAAGTTCGTACTCACTTTGTGCCGTAAATGGAGTGGTTGGTGTATTGCATAGTTGTAGCGATTGGATTTCACTCAAAACTCACCGAATGACTCCTCCCACCTTATTATGATGTTGGCCAAGTTTTGGGCTCGATCCGAAATCCATAGGCCATAGAAATTGGACAATTCAAGTTCGTACTCACTTTGTGCCATAAATGGAGTGGTTGGTGTATTGCATAGTTCTAGCGATTGGATTTCATTCAAAACTCACCGAATGACTCCTCCCACCTTATTATGATGTTGCCCAAGTTTTGGGCTCGATCCGAAATCCATAGGTGTAAGAAATTGGACAATTCAAGTTCGTACTCAGTTTGTACCGTAAATGAAGTGGTTCGTGTATTGCATAGTTCTAGCGATTGGATTTCACTCAAAACTCACCGAACTGACTCCTCCCACCTTATTATGATGTTGCCCAAGTTTTGGGCTCGATTCGAAATCCATAGGCCTATAGAAATTGGACAATTCAAGTTCGTACTCAGTTTGTGCCGTAAATGGAGTGGTTGGTGTATTGCATAGTTCTAGCGATTGGATTTCACTCAAAACTCACCGAATGAATCCTCCCACCTTATTATGGTGTTGCCCAAGTTTTGGGCTCGATCCGAAATCCATAGGCCATAGAAATTGGACAATTCAAGTTACGTACTCAGTTTGTGTCGTAAATGGAGTGGTTGGTGTATTGCATAGTTCTAGCGATTGGATGTCACTTCAAAACTCACCGAATGACTCCTCCCACCATTATTATGACGTTGCCTAAGTTTTGGGCTCGATCCGAAATCCATAGGTGTAAGAAATTGGACAATTCAAGTTCGTACTCAGTTTGTACCGTAAATGGAGTGGTTGGTGTACTTGCATAGTTCTAGCGATTGGATTTTACTAAAAACTCACCGAACTGAATCCTCCCACCTTATTATGGTGTTGACCAAGTTTTGGGCTCGATCCGAAATCCATAGGCCATAAAAATTGGACAATTCAAGTTCGTACTCAGTTTGTACCGTAAATGGGGTGGTTGGTGTATTGCATAGTTCTAGCGATTGAATTTCACTCAAAACTCAACGAACTGACTCCTCCCACCTTATTATGATGTTGCCCAAGTTTTGGGCTCGATTCGAAATCCATAGGCCATAGAAATTGGACCATTCAAGTTCGTAGCTCAGTTTTGTGCCGTAAATGGAGTGGTTGGTGTATTGCATAGTTCTAGCGATTGGATTTCACTCAAAACTCACCGAATGACTACTCCCACCTTATTATGGTGTTGCCCAAGTTTTGGGCTCGATCCGAAATCCATAGGCCATAGAAATTGGACAATTCAAGTTCGTACTCAGTTTGTGCCGTAAATGGAGTGGTTGGTGTATTGCACTAGTTCTAGCGATTGGATTTCACTCAAAACTCACCGAATGACTCCTCCCACCTTATTATGATGTTGCCCAAGTTTTGGCGCTCGATCCGAAATCCATAGGTGTAAGAAATTGGACAATTCAAGTTCGTACTCAGTTTGTCCCGTAAATGGAGTGGTTGGTGTATTGCATAGTTCTAGCGATTGAATTTCCCTCAAAACTCACCGAATGACTCCTCCCACCTTATTATGATGTTGCCCAAGTTTTGGGCTCGATTCGAAATCCATAGGCCACAGAAATTGGACAATTCAAGTTCGTAGCTCAGTTTGTGCCGTAAATGGAGTGGTTGGTGTATTGCATAGTTCTAGCGATTGGATTTCACTCAAAACTGACCGAATGACTCCTCCCACCTTATTATGGTGTTGCCCAAGTTTTGGGCTCGATCCGAAATCCATAGGGCATAGAAATCGGACAATTCAAGTTCGTACTCAGTTTGTGCCGTAAATGGAGTGGTTGGTGTATTGCATAGTTCTAGCGATTGGATTTCACTCAAAACTCACCGAATGACTCCTCCCACCTTATTATGATGTTGCCCAAGTTTTGGGCTCGATCCGAAATCCATAGGCCATAGAAATTGGACAATTCAAGTTAGTACTCAGTTTGTGCCGTAAATGGAGTGGTTGGTGTATTGCATAGTTCTAGCGATTGGATTTCACTCAAAACTCACCTGAATGACTCCTCCCACCTTATTATGGTGTTGCCCAAGTTTTGGGCTCGATCCGAAATCCATAGGCCATAAGAAATTGGACAATTCAAGTTCGTACTCAGTTTGTGCCGTAAATGGAGTGGTTGGTGTATTGCATAGTTCTAGCGATTGGATTTCACTCAAAACTCACCGAATGACTCCTCCCACCTTATTATGGTGTTGCCCAAGTTTTGGGACTCGATCCGAAATCCATAGGCCATAGAAATTGGACAATTCAAGTTCGTACTCAGTTTGTGCCGTAAATGGAGTGGTTGGT
Source organism: Prunus kanzakura (assembly GCA_020521455.1). NCBI lineage: Eukaryota > Viridiplantae > Streptophyta > Magnoliopsida > Rosales > Rosaceae > Prunus > Prunus kanzakura. The sequence goes on along the minus strand of BPUM01000264.1, from coordinate 69,500 downwards.
GTATTGCATAGTTTTAGCGATTGGATTATCACTTCAAAACACACCGACTGCACTCCTCCCACCTTATTATGATGTTGCCCAAGTTTTGGGCATCGATCCGAAATCCATAGGCCATAGAAATTGGACAATTCAAGTTCGTACTCAGTTTGTGCCGTAAATGGAGTGGTTGGTGTATTGCATAGTTCTAGCGATTGGATTTCCCTCAAAACTCACCGAACTGACTCCTCCCACTTATTATGATGTTGCCCAAGGTTTGGGCTCGATTCGAAATCCATAGGCCATAGAAATTGGACAATTCAAGTTCGTACTCAGTTTGTGTCCGTAAATGGAGTGGTTGGTGTATTGCATAGTTCTAGCGATTGGATATTCACTTCAAAACTCACCGAATGACTCCTCCCACCTTATTATGATGTTGCCCAAGTTTTGGGCTCGATCCGAAATCCATAGGCCATAGAAATTGGACAATTCAAGTTCGTACTCAGTTTGTGCCGTAAATGGAGTGGTTGGTGTATTGCACAGTTCTAGCGATTGGATTTCACTTAAAACTCACCGAATGACTCCTCCCACCTTTTTATGGTGTTGCCCAAGTTTTGCGCTCTATCCGAAATCTGTAGGTGTAAGAAATTGGACAATTCAAGTTCGTACTCAGTTTGTACCGTAAATGGAGTGGTTGGTGTATTGCATTGTTCTAGCGATTGGATTTCACTCAAAACTCACCGAATGAATCCTCCCACCTTATTATGGTGTTGCCCAAGTTTTGGGCTCGATCCGAAATCCATAGGCCATAAAAATTGGACAATTCATGTTCGTACTCAGTTTGTGCCGTAAATGGAGTGGTTTGTGTATTGCACAGTTTTAGCGATTGGATATCACTTAAAACACACCGACTCACTCCTCCCACCTTATTATGACGTTGCCCAAGTTTTGGGCACGATCCGAAATCCATAGGCCATAGTAAATTGGACAATTCAAGTTCGTACTCAGTTTGTACCGTAAATGGGGTGGTTGGTGTATTGCATAGTTCTAGCGATTGGATTTCACTCAAAACTCACCGAATGAATCCTCCCACCTTATTATGGTGTTGCCCAAGTTTTGGGCTCGATCCGAAATCCATAGGCCATAAAAATTGGACAATTCATGTTCGTACTCAGTTTGTGCCGTAAATGGAGTGGTTGGTGTATTGCATAGTTCTAGCGATTGAATTTCCCTCAAAACTCACCGAACGACTCCTCCCACCTTATTATGATGTTGCCCAAGTTTTGGGCTCGATTCGAAATCCATAGGCCACAGAAATTGGACAATTCAAGTTCGTGCTCAGTTTGTGCCGTAAATGGAGTGGTTGGTGTATTGCATAGTTCTAGCGATTGGATTTCACTCAAAACTCACCGAATGACTCCTCCCACCTTATTATGGTGTTGCCCAAGTTTTGGGCTCGATCCGAAATCCATAGGGCATAGAAATTGGACAATTCAAGTTCGTACTCAGTTTGTGCCGTAAATGGAGTGGTTGGTGTATTGCACAGTTCTAGCGATTCGATTTCACTTAAAACTCACCGAATGACTCCTCCCACCTTATTATGATGTTGCCCAAGTTTTGGGCTCGATCCGAAATCCATTGGTGTAAGAAATTGGACAATTCAAGTTCGTACTCAGTTTGTGCCGTAAATGGTGTGGTTGGTGTATTGCACAGTTCTAGCGATTGGATTTCACTCAAAACTCACCGAATGACTCCTCCCACCTTATTATGATGTTGCCCAAGTTTTGGGCTCGATCCGAAATCCATAGGCCATAGAAATTGGACAATTAAAGTTTGTACTCAGTTTGTGCCGTACATGGAGTGGTTGGTGTATTGCATAGTTCTAGCGATTGGATTTCACTCAAAACTCACCGAATGACTCCTCCCGCCTTATTATGGTGTTGGCCAAGTTTTGGGCTTGATCCGAAATCCATAGGCCACAGAAATTAGACAATTCAAGTTCGTACCCAGTTTGTGCCGTAAATGGATTCGTTGGTGTATTGCATAGTTCTAGCGATTGGATTTCACTCAGAACTCACCGAATGACTCCTCCCACCTTATTATGGTGTTGCCCAAGTTTTGGGCTCGATCCGAAATCCATAGGTGTAAGAAATTGGACAATTCAAGTTCGTACTCAGTTTGTGCCGTAAATGGAGTGGTTGGTGTATTGCATAGTTCTAGCGATTGGATTTCACTCAAAACTCACCGAATGACTCCTCCCACCTTATTATGGGGTTGCCCAAGTCTTGGGCTCGATCCGAAATCCATAGGCCATAGAAATTGGACAATTCAAGTTCGTACCTCAGTTTGTGCCGTAAATGGATTGGTTGGTGTATTGCATAGTTCTAGCGATTGGATTTCACTCAAAACTCACCGAATGACTCCTCCCACCTTATTATGGTGTTGCCCAAGTCCTTGGGCTCGATCCGAAATCCATAGGCCATAGAAATTGGACAATTCAAGTTCGTACTCAGTTTGTGCCGTAAATGGATTGGTTGGTGTATTGCATAGTTCTAGCGATTGGATTTCACTCAAAACTCACCGAATGACTCCTCCCACCTTATTATGATGTTGGCCCAGTTTTGGGCTCGATCCGAAATCCATAGGTGTAAGAAATTGGATAATTCAAGTTCGTACTCAGTTTGTGCCGTAAATGGAGTGGTTGGTGTATTGCATAGTTCTAGCGATTGGATTTCACTCAAAACTCACCGAATGACTCCTCTGATCGGTGCATAAATTACATATCATTTTGTACCCTTTTAGCTTATGATTTGGTTATGTTTTTGAGTTAAACTTGTGCTTTTAATTTGTTTTGTGTTTGTTTCAGTGTTTTAAGTTTGAGACTCAATAAAGCATTTTGGAGACAAATTAGCTCAAAACAGTGTCTGCAGATCAGTCAACTTCACGGATTGGACTGTACTTACTCAAGAAGAATCAGATGATGAGCCATATATTATTGGAAAGATACGGAAGTCTAGTTTCTGTATAATTTTACGGTTCATGATTCCGAGTCTTCTAGAGAAAGTTATACATGTTTTGGCAACTTAAGGTCAAATTCGGCAGCATCTGCGTTACTGGGCCAAAAATCATATTTGAAGGCCTTTCCGATTTTTCCTTGAGCTGGGCTGCATATGCTTGGAAAGATAAGACACAGAGCTTGAAGATCCATATTTTTGCAGATTTTTCAGAATGGATGAACAAGCCCAAAACGAGCCCACAAGCTGGCTGCAATGCATTGTCATGCATGACATATGCATGATGAAGTGTTGTTGATTGTGGGAAAGTTTGGTGAAGCGTATTCAATACCTATTTTTGAGTGGAATTTTGCAGCAGCCAAATGTGCCAAAAGATGATGAAGTGGGAGTTGCAACACTAAGCCTAAAGACAAGAGGAATTGTTTTCAAATGCAATTGTGTGTTAGGTTAAGTTGGTGAATTAAGTGTTGTGTGTTAGGTGAAGTTAGTGTGTTTAGAAAATTCAATTGTATAATTCAGATTTTTCACTTCCCTTAGGCCTATAAATAGGGAAGTTCTCTAAGTTTGTAATAACACCCCAAGGGGGGGAGCTCTCAAGCACTTCTCTAGAGCTCCCTTCCCTTATCTCCCTCAAATTCTCTTAGTTTCCCTTTGTAGTTCTCAATTGTTGTAATATGATCCTTTTACTAAATCTTCAAACACTTCCCAAACACATCTACATTCTCTTCTCAAAGTCTCCATGTTCTTAAACACTTCTCTCATTCATTCACCAAATTCTCTAAGTTCTCAAACACTTCCCAAACACTTCTCTATTCTCTTCCAAACATTCTCCAAACCCTAAACACATGTCTCTTCCCTTCTCTAAGTTCTCAAATTCTCCAAGTTCACAAAATCCTCAAGCTTCCCAAACATTTTCCCATGCTCTTCCAAAATCCTCAAAGCTCTCAAACACTCTCTTCCAAAATCCACAAAGTTCCCAAAACACCATTTTCCTTACTCTTCCAAAATTCTCCAAATCTCTCAAACACTTCTCCCTTCTCTTCCTCCAAACCTCTCAAACACCACTTTCTTCCCTTCCAAAATCCTCGAAGCTCTCAAACACTTTCCTTCCTTCCTCAAATGCTCTCTTTAATGTTCTCTAAGTTGTAATTTATTTTTCTTGTAATGTACATTCTTTCTTCTTGTTTTGTTTCTTTTGTTTTGTGTAGGAAAATTGAATTGGATCATTCAATTACCAATCCCTATGGAATCGACCTCGCACTTACATATGCTATACTACCGAACGGCTCGTGCACTTGCGAGTATCACAAGTTGAGGATGCAGTTGAACCCATTTTGGTGCAGCTGAATCTACGCAACAAGTTTTTGGTGATCGGTGCATAAATTACATATCATTTTGTACCCTTTTAGCTTATGATTTGGTTATGTTTTTTAGTTAAACTTGTGCTTTTAATTTGTTTTGTGTTTGTTTCAGTGTTTTAAGTTTGAGACTCAATAAATGCATTTTGGAGACAAGTTAGCTCAAAACAGTGTCTGCAGATCAGTCAACTTCACGGATTGGACTGTACTTACTCAAGAAGAACCAGATGATGAGCCATATATCATTGGAAAGATACGGAAGTCTAGTTTCTGTATAATTTTAAGGTTCATGATTCCGAGTCTTCTAGAGAAAGTTATACATGTTTTGGCAACTTAAGGTCAAATTCGGCAGCATCTGCGTTACTGGGCCAAAAATCACATTTGAAGGCCTTTCCGATTTTTCCTTGAGCTGGGCTGCATATGCTTGGAAAGATAAGATACAGAGCTTGAAGATCCATATTTTTGCAGATTTTTCAGAATGGATGAACAAGCCCAAAACGAGCCCACAAGCTGGCTGCAATGCATTGTCATGCATGACATATGCATGATGAAGTGTTGTTGATTGTGGGATAGTTTGGTGAAGCATATTCAATACCTATTTTTGAGTGGAATTTTGCAGCAGCCAAAAGATGATGAAGTGGGAGCTGAACACTAAGCCTAAAGACAAGAGGAATTGTTTTCAAATGCAATTGTGTGTTAGGTTAAGTTGGTGAATTAAGTGTTGTGTGTTAGGTGAAGTTAGTGTGTTTAGAAAATTCAATTGTATAATTCAGATTTTTCACTTCCCTTAGGCCTATAAATAAGGAAGTTCTCTAAGTTTGTAATAACACCCCAAGGGGGGGAGCTCTCAAGCACTTCTCTAGAGCTCCCTTCCCTTCTCTCCCTCAAATTCTCTTAGTTTCCCTTTGTAGTTCTCAATTGTTGTAATAAGATCATTCTACTAAATTTTCTTTGTACTAAATCTCAAACACTTTTCCTTTCTTTTCTTCTAAATTCTTCAAACACTCTCTTCTCCAAACACTTCCTAAACACTTCTCTATTCTCTTCCAAACATTCTCCAAACCCTAAACACATGTCTCTTCCCTTCCAAATTCCCCATGTTCTCCAAACACTTTCTCTTCCAAATTCTCAAAATTCTCAAACACCACTTTCTTCTCTTCAAATCTTCTCCAAGTTCTCAAACACTTTCTTCTCCCTCCTCAAAGTTCTCTTAGTTTCCTTAATGTTTTCTTAGTTGTAATTTACTTTTCTTGTAATGTACATTCTTTCTTCTTGTTTTGTTTCTTCTGTTTTGTGTAGGAAAATTGAATTGGATCATTCAATTACCAATCCCTGTGGAATCGACCTCGCACTTACATATGCTATACTACCGAACGGCTCGTGCACTTGCGAGTATCACAAGTTGAGGATGCAGTTGAACCAATTTTGGTGCAGCTTAATCTACGCAATATCCTCCCACCTTATTATGGCGTTGCCCAAGTTTTGGGCTCGATCCGAAATCCATAGGTGTAAGAAATTGGACAATTCAAGTTCGTACTCAGTTTGTGCCGTAAATGGAGTGGTTGGTGTATTGCATAGTTCTAGCGATTGGATTTCACTCAAAACTCACCGAATGACTCCTCCCACCTTATTATGGTGTTGCCCAAGTCTTGGGCTCGATCCGAAATCCATAGGCCATAGAAATTGGACAATTCAAGTTCGTACTCAGTTTGTGCCGTAAATGGATTGGTTGGTGTATTGCATAGTTCTAGCGATTGGATTTCACTCAAAACTCACCGAATGACTCCTCCCACCTTATTATGATGTTGGCCCAGTTTTGGGCTCGATCCGAAATCCATAGGTGTAAGAAATTGGATAATTCAAGTTCGTACTCAGTTTGTGCCGTAAATGGAGTGGTTGGTGTATTGCATAGTTCTAGCGATTGGATTTCACTCAAAACTCACCGAATGACTCCTCCCACCTTATTATGGTGTTGCCCAAGTTTTGGGCTCGATCTGAAATCCATAGGTGTAAGAAATTGGACAATTCAAGTTCGTACTCAGTTTGTGCCGTAAATGGAGTGGTTGGTGTATTGCATAGTTCTAGCGATTGGATTTCACTCAAACCTCACCGAATGACTCCTCCCACCTTATTATGGTGTTGGCCAAGTTTTGGGCTCCATCAGAAATCCATAGGCCATAGAAATTGAATAATTCAAGTTCGTACTCAGTTTGTGCCGTAAATGGATTGGTTGGTGTATTGCATAGTTCTAGCGATTGGATTTCACTCAAAACTCACCGAATGACTCCTCCCACCTTATTATGGTGTTGGCCAAGTTTTTAGCTCGATCCGAAATCTATAGGTGTAAGAAATTGGACAATTCAAGTTCGTACTCAGTTTGTGCCGTAAATGGAGTGGTTGGTGTATTGCATAGTTCTAGCGATTGGATTTCACTCAAAACTCACCGCATGACTCCTCCCATCTTATTATGGTGTTGCCCAAGTTTTTAGCTCGATCCGAAATCCATAGGTGTAAGAAATTGGACAATTCAAGTTCGTACTCAGTTTGTGCCGTAAATGGAGTGGTTGGTGTATTGCATAGTTCTAGCGATTGGATTTCACTCAAAACTCACCGAATGACTCCTCCCACCTTATTATGGAGTTGCCCAAGTTTTGGGCTCGATCCGAAATCCATAGGTGTAAGAAATTGGAAAATTCAAGTTCGTACTCAGTTTGTGCCGTAAATGGTGTGGTTGGTGTATTGCATAGTTCTAGCGATTGGATTTCACTCAAAACTCACCGAATGACTCCTCCCACCTTATTATGGTGTTGCCCAAGTTTTGGGCTCGATCCGAAATCCATAGGCCATAGAAATTGGACAATTCAAGTTCGTACCCAGTTTGTGCCGTAAATGGATTGGTTGGTGTATTGCATAGTTCTAGCGATTGGATTTCACTCAAAACTCACCGAATGACTCCTCCCACCTTATTATGGTGTTGGCCAAGTTTTGGGCTCGATCCGAAATCCATAGGCCATAGAAATTGGACAATTCAAGTTCGTACTCAGTTTTGCCGTAAATGGAGTGGTTGGTGTATTGCATAGTTCTAGCGATTGGATTTCACTCAAAACTCACCGAATGACTCCTCCCACCTTATTATGGTGTTGGCCAAGTTTTGGGCTCGATCCGAAAACCATAGGCCATAGAAATTGGACAATTCAAGTTCGTACCCAGTTTGTGCCGTAAATGGATTCGTTGGTGTATTGCGTAGTTCTAGCGATTGGATTTCACTCAAAACTCACCGAATGACTCCTCCCACCTTATTATGGTGTTGCCCAAGTTTTGGGCTCGATCCGAAATCCATAGGTGTAAGAAATTGGACAATTCAAGTTCGTACTCAGTTTGTGCCGTAAATGGAGTGGTTGGTGTATTGCATAGTTCTAGCGATTGGATTTCACTCAAAACTCACCGAATGACTCCTCCCACCTTATTATGGTGTTGCCCAAGTCTTGGGCTCGATCCGAAATCCATAGGCCATAGAAATTGGACAATTCAAGTTCGTACTCAGTTTGTGCCGTAAATGGAGTGGTTGGTGTATTGCATAGTTCTAGCGATTGGATTTCACTCAAAACTCACCGAATGACTCCTCCCACCTTATTATGGTGTTGGCCATGTTTTGGGCTCGATCCGAAATCCATAGGCCATAGAAATTGGACAATTCAAGTTCGTACTCAGTTTGTGCCGTAAATGGAGTGGTTGGTGTATTGCATAGTTCTAGCGATTGGATTTCACTCAAAACTCACCGAATGACTCCTCCCACCTTATTATGGTGTTAGCCCAAGTTTTGGGCTCGATCCGAAATCCATAGGCCATAGAAATTGGACAATTCAAGTTCGTACTCAGTTTGTGCCGTAAATGGAGTGGTTGGTGTATTGCATAGTTCTAGCGATTGGATTTCACTCAAAACTCACCGAATGACTCCTCCCACCTTATTATGGTGTTGCCCAAGTTTTGGGCTCGATTCGAAATCCATAGGTGTAAGAAATTGGACAATTCAAGTATCGTACTCAGTTTGTGCCGTAAATGGAGTGGTTGGTGTATTCGCATAGTTCTAGCGATTGGATTTCACTCAAAACTCACCGAATGACTCCTCCCACCTTATTATGGTGTTGGCCAAGTTTTGGGCTCGATCCGAAATCCATAGGCCATAGAAATTGGACAATTCAAGTTCGTACTCAGTTTGTGCCGTAAATGGAGTGGTTGGTGTATTGCATAGTTCTAGCAATTGGATTTCACTCAAAACTCACCGAATGAATCCTCCCACGTTATTATGATGTTGGCCCAGTTTTGGGCTCGATCCGAAATCCATAGGTGTAAGAAATTGGACAATTCAAGTTCGTACTCAGTTTGTGCCGTAAATGGAGTGGTTGGTGTATTGCATAGTTCTGGCGATTGGATTTCACTCAAAACTCACCGAATGACTCCTCCCACCTTATTATGATGTTGGCCCAGTTTTGGGCTCGATCCGAAATACATAGGCCATAGAAATTGGACAATTCAAGTTCGTACTCAGTTTGTGTTGTAAATGGAGTGGTTGGTGTGTTGCATAGTTCTAGCGATTGGATTTCACTCAAAACTCACCGAATGACTCCTCCCACCTTATTATGATGTTGGTCCCAGTTTTGGGCTCGATCCGAAAGTCCATAGGTGTAAGAAATTGGACAATTCAAGATCGTACTCAGTTTGTGCCGTAAATGGAGTGGTTGGTGTATTGCATAGTTCTAGCGATTGGATTTCACTCAAAACTCACCGAATGACTCCTCCCACCTTATTATGATGTTGGCCCAGTTTTGGGCTCGATCCGAAATCCATAGGCCATGGAAATTGGACAATTCAAGTTCGTACTCAGTTCGTGCCGTAAATGGAGTGGTTGGTGTATTGCATAGTTCTAGCGATTGGATTTCACTCAAAACTCACCGAATGACTCCTGCCACCTTATTATGGTGTTGCCCAAGTTTTGGGCTCGATCCGAAATCCATAGGTGTAAGAAATTGGAGCAATTCAAGTTCGTACTCAGTTTGTGCCGTAAATGGAGTGGTTGGTGTATTGCATAGTTCTAGCGATTGGATTTCACTCAAAACTCACCGAATGACTCCTCCCACCTTATTATGATGTTGGCCCAGTTTTGGGCTCGATCCGAAATCCATAGGTGTAAGTAATTGGACAATTCAAGTTCGTACTCAGTTTGTGCCGTAAATGGAGTGGTTGGTGTATTGCATAGTTCTAGCGATTGGATTTCACTCAAAACTCACCGAATGACTCCTCCCACCTTATTATGGTGTTGCCCAAGGTTTGGGCTCGATCCGAAATCCATAGGCCATAGAAATTGGACAATTCAAGTTCGTACTCAGTTTGTGCCGTAAATGGAGTGGTTGGTGTATTGCATAGTTCTAGCGATTGGATTTCACTCAAAATTCACCGAATGACTCCTCCCACCTTATTATGGTGTTACCCAAGTTTTGGGCTCGATCCGAAAACCATAGGCCATAGAAATTGGACAATTCAAGTTCGTACTCAATTTGTGCCGTAAATGGAGTGGTTGGTGTATTGCATAGTTCTTAGCGATTGGATTTCACTCAAAACTCACCGAATGACTCCTCCCACCTTATTATGGTGTTGCCCAAGTTTTGGGCTCGATCCGAAATCCATAGGCCATAGAAATTGGACAATTCAAGTTCGTACTCAGTTTGTGCCGCAAATGGAGTGGTTGGTGTATTGCATAGTTCTAGCGCTTGGATTTCACTCAAAACTCACCGAATGACTCCTCCCATCTTATTTTGGTGTTGCCCAAGTTTTGGGCTCGATCCGAAATCCATAGGTGCAAGAAAATTGGACAATTCAAGTTCGTACTCAGTTTGTGCCGTAAATGGAGTGGTTGGTGTATTGCATAGTTCTAGAGATTGGATTTCACTCAAAACTCACCGAATGACTCCTCCCACCTTATTATGGTGTCGCCAAGTTTTGGGCTCGATCCGAAATCCATAGGTGTAAGAAATTGGACAATTCAAGTTCGTACTCAGTTTGTGCCGTAAATGGAGTGGTTGGTGTATTGCATAGTTCTAGCGATTGGATTTCACTCAAAACTCATCGAATGACTCCTCCCATCTTATTATGGTGTTGCCCAAGTTTTGGGCTCTATCTGAAATACATAGGTGTAAGAAATTGGACAATTCAAGTTCGTACTCAGTTTGTGCCGTAAATGGGGTGGTTGGTGTATTGCATAGTTCTGGTGATTGGATTTCACTCAATACTCACCGAATGACTCCTCCCACCTTATTATGGTGTTGCCCAAGTTTTGGGCTCGATCCGAAATTCATAGGCCATAGAAATTGGACAATTCAAGTTCGTACTCAGTTTGTGCCGTAAATGGAGTGGTTGGTGTATTGCATTGTTCTAGCGATTGGATTTCACTCAAAACTCACCGAATGAATACTCCCACCTTATTATGATGTTGGCCCAGTTTTGGGCTCGATTCGAAATCCATAGGTGTAAGAAATTGGACAATTCAAGTTCGTACTCAGTTTGTGCCGTAAATGGAGTGGTTGGTGTATTGCATAGTTCTAGCGACTGGATTTCACTCAAAACTCACCGAATGACTCCTGCCATCTTCTTATGGTGTTGCCCAAGTTTTGGGCTCGATCCGAAATCCATAGGTGTAAGAAATTGGAGAACTCAGTGTTCGTACTCAGTTTGTGCCGTAAATGGAGTGGTTGATGTATTGCATAGTTCTAGCGATTGGATTTCACTCAAAACTCACCGAATGACTCCTCCCACCTTATTATGATGTTGGCCCAGTTTTGGGCTCGATCCGAAATCCATAGGTGTAAGTAATTGGACAATTCAAGTTCGTACTCAGTTTGTGCCGTAAATGGAGTGGTTGGTGTATTGCATAGTTCTAGCGATTGGATTTCACTCAAAACTCACCGAATGACTCCTCCCACCTTATTATGGTGTTGGCCAAGTTTTGGGCTCGATCCGAAATCCATAGGCCATAGAAATTGGACAATTCAAGTTCGTACTCAGTTTGTGCCGTAAATGGAGTGGTTGGTGTATTGCATAGTTCTAGCGATTGGATTTCACTCAAAACTCACCGAATGACTCCTCCCACCTTATTATGGTGTTGCCCAAGTTTTGGGCTCGATCCGAAATCCATAGGCCATAGAAATTGGACAATTCAAGTTCGTACTCAGTTTGTGCCGCAAATGGAGTGGTTGGTGTATTGCATAGTTCTAGCGCTTGGATTTCAGTCAAAACTCACCGAATGACTCCTCCCATCTTATTATGGTGTTGCCCAAGTTTTGGGCTCGATCCGAAATCCATAGGTGTAAGAAAATGGACAATTCAAGTTCGTACTCAGTTTGTGCCGTAAATGGAGTGGTTGGTGTATTGCATAGTTCTAGAGATTGGATTTCACTCAAAACTCACCGAATGACTCCTCCCACCTTATTATGGTGTTGCCCAAGTTTTGGGCTCGATCCGAAATCCATTGGTGTAAGAAATTGGACAATTCAAGTTCGTACTCAGTTTGTGCCGTAAATGGAGTGGTTGGTGTATTGCATAGTTCTAGCGATTGGATTTCACTCAAAACTCATCGAATGACTCCTCCCATCTTATTATGGTGTTGCCCAAGTTTTGGGCTCGATCCGAAATACATAGGTGTAAGAAATTGGACAATTCAAGTTCGTACTCAGTTTGTGCCGTAAATGGGGTGGTTGGTGTATTGCATAGTTCTAGTGATTGGATTTCACCCAATACTCACCGAATGACTCCTCCCACCTTATTATGGTGTTGCCCAAGTTTTGGGCTCGATCCGAAATCCATAGGCCATAGAAATTGGACAATTCAAGTTCGTACTCAGTTTGTGCCGTAAATGGAGTGGTTGGTGTATTGCATAGTTCTAGCGATTGGATTTCACTCAAAACTCACCGAATGAATCTGTTGCGTCGATTCAGCTGCACCAAAATGGATTCAGCTGCATCCTCAACTTGTGATACTCGCAAGTGCACGAGCCGTTCGGTAGTATAGCATATGTAAGTGCGAGGTTGATCCCACGAGGATTGGTGATTGAATGATCCAATTCATTTTCCCTACAAAAAAACAGAAATGGAAAAGAAAATAAATAAAACAAGAAAAAGGAAATAACTCAAGCAAATAAGTTCCCAAGTTCAATTAGATTAACGGATTGATTCTAGCTAAAGTATGATTAAGCCATGGTGTTTGGTCAAAACCTTGTGTTCCTAATTCCCTAATTTGATCATTTGTTGTCTAACCTAAAATTAAGCATTAGGAACCCATTAAGCATTGAAGAACAATTTAAACAACCAAGCATGTATCTAATCCCTGTTGTCGAATGTCCATACATACTCTTCCTATTCATAGTTCAATTCGAATTAAAGCATGGTGTATACTCTTAATTCAAACCAAGATAGCTAACATGCAAACCTAAACGGTGATCAATCATTCAAACTAGCATATTAACTTATAAGCATAATGAATAAGAACAAAAACCATAATTGAAACTTGGAAACTAATTAAACTTGAATACTTAAGAAAGAATGTACATTACAAATAAAACTAAAGTGGAACAAAGAAAAACTTAAGTAGAATTTCAGCACAAATATTTCATTACAACAATTGAAAACTTGAAAGAGAAACTAAGAGAATTTGAGGGAGAGAAGGGAAGGGAGCTCTAGAGAAGTGTTTGAGAGCTCCCCCCCTTGGGGTGTGTTTTGAAGCTTGAAGGCTTCTCTATTTATAGGGCTAAGAGGGAGGAACACCATGATGAAATCCAACACCACCATTCCTCTTTTAATACAACCCATAACTCCCACTTCATCTTGCCCATGTTAGTGTGGTTGGAATCAACTCCATCCCATACTTCATTTGCTGCACCTCCAGCTTTCTTCACATGGGTTATCAAAGGTGTGCAATTTGTGGCTGCCTTTTGCTGTCAACCCATGTGGTCTTCTTTTGGTTGCTGGAAAAACGATTCTTCAGAACCAGACTTGGTGTAGGAAGGCCACAGGTTACAAAACGTATCCAATGGGGCTGAAATTTGGATATGTTATACTAGACACCCATTGGAACAACTTCTATGAAGAAATTATTCACATCGGAGCAGTAGAAGTGTACGTTTTGGCCACTGCAAGTTGGCTGCCGAAACAGGGACTGGAATTGACTTCATTTCATTTCATTTCATTCTTTTGCTTCACATGCATGCACATGCTTCTCTTTAGTAGCTCAAAAGCTGATCTCCAGCTCCAAAGTGATCTGCCAATTCAATTCCCATGTTCAAAGGCTGAAGCAAAATGCCTCTCATCATTCCTCCTTCTTCTCTCTCTCCTTTCCACTATGGCACTTTAACCTTTGTCTCTTCCTTGTCCCCTTTGCCATGATGAATTTTTGTCTTCACAAATATGCTCTTGCTTTCTCTTTAATAGCTGGAATGCCTCCCCACTTCACTCATTATGTTGAGTACAAATTAAGTTATAGCTAAGGAGAGGCACATGGCTAAAAGGAGGCACATGGCAAAAAGCTGGCAGCTGCAAATCCTCCTGAGCAAGGTTGAGTGTTGGACGGGCTAAGCACTCCACAAATGTCCAATTGGGCTGAAATTTGGATATGTTGTACTAGACACCCATTGGAACAAGTTTCATGAAGATCTTCACCTCATCCAAGCCCCATAGCATGCTGATCCAAGGCCAAGAAGTTGACCTACGAAATTGGGCTGGAAATGGGCTGTAGCCAAAATTAGTTTGTCTTTAAGCTCATATTCCTCTTATGCCAATCAGCCCTTAACATGCATGGATTGCATCAAATGTGATCTCTTGCTTTCTTAACCTACAAAACACACAAACAGAGGTAAATGACTCAAAATAAAGAGAAACTAAGCAAAATCACTAAGTAAAGAAGGCATGCAAGTTTATGAAATTATGGACTTATCAAAACAGAAAATGGATTAAAAGCACAAGTTTAACTCAATAACATAACCAAATCATAAGCTAGAAGGGTACAAAATGATATACAATTATGAACCGATCAAATACCCCCAAACCTAGATTTTGCTAGTCCTCGAGCAAAACAACACAAAACAAAGTTAAAAACAAAACAAGAAGTTAACTAAACCACTTCCGCAGGTAACTCGATTGCATTGAGCGAATGCAACAAGCCTTTAAACCTCTAGGCATCCCTAGTAGGAGGAGTTGTGTCTCCTGAGGGTTTAACAGATACGATACCCACAAACGCTTGATTGACTCTATAAAACAAAGTAATTTGAAAACTTAAGAAATTGTGTTAGTCCTTTAAGCAAAACAAAAAAAAAACAAAAACAAAAACAAACACAAAAACAAAAATAGAAATAAAAACAAAGCAAAAATAAAACTCAAAACAATCTTTCCGAACATTTTCTGAAGAGAAATGACTCATGCACATGACTCAAAAGTTTTAACAATAAAAACTCAATTTTAGACATTATTTACAAGGCGGCAAAGTTCAAAACACAACATGCTCAAAGTGTAGTAGTGTGATAGCCAAATGCAACAAATTCCCCAATCTTAGTTTTCACACAATTTCAAAAATCATACCAAACACAAATTCAACTTCAAACCTCACCAAAGTTGTCCTCTCACAAATGAATCACTCAGAAGAGGGCTACAATGCATCACTCAGTTATAAACATGAGATTAGAGTTAAACCATAAGGGACTTAACTCAAAAATAGGAAGATGAAGACTTGCATTAATATGATCTCAAGAAGGATGCCAAACACTTAAAAGTAAGATAATGCATGCAATTCAACCATATGACATTTAAAATCAATTTAGGTCTTTATTATAGGTTGTAATTGGGCCAAGGGTGTAAGGTGAGTGAGAAATGAAAGGTATGGATAATACAAAGTCCAAGGAACTCAAAATGTAAGAGCATAAAATAATAGTTTACAAGACTTCGAATCATCACGATTAAAATTTTTTTTCTTTTACATGATCAAAACTCCTTATACCTTCATTTACATTTATTCACACTCCTTTCCAAACACCAATTTATTTTGAAGGCCCAAAAATGAATTTTCAATCAACCACCACATAATTACAACTTCTTTTTTTTTTTTTTCTTTCACCAATTGAGTGAAGTTCTCTTCTTTTTTTTTTTTTCTTTTTTTTTTTATTTTTTTTTTTATGTAATATCCATTCCCAAACTTAGTATGAAAAACACATCCGAATTAGAGCTCATGAGTTCCTTAGAAAGGTAAATATTTGTTTTTCGGGCTAAGGCGAGAAAATATAATTGGTAAAATGAAAGAAAATGTTTACATGTAGGCTCAAAATGGTTAACAATGGAAAATCATGCTTAAGCATGCATAAGGTTAGCTTGAAAGGCACAAACGTTTCAAAGAGGGCCTTAATATCACTTCTTAAATGTCATGAAATCAAATTGCATAAGAATGAATGACTTTTAAGTGTTCAACCAAATCAATGAATAATGAGATCAAACAACAACTTTGATGACAAGAAAATAAGAGTATGTGTATAACACTCATGAAATGAAGCACAAGGCTCAAAAGCTCACATTATATGGTTATATAAGTATAATTTATGCTTGATACAATTCTTTGGGTCATGCAAATTCTTTAATTGGAAAATTATGAAACAAATGGCAAGTGCAAAGAAGTTTTCAAACATATCATGCTAGAACGATGCCAAATTAAATTTTTTTTTTTTTTTTTTTTTTACAATAAAAATTTACAAGGAAAAATAAATAAATAAATAAATTTAATTTAATTTTCATTTAAGTCATGCAAACATTTATCACAATCTCATCATAAGTGTTCGGAAAGTGAATAAAATAAAAAAAAATAAAAAAATAAAAAAAATAAAAAAATAAAAAAAAATAAAAGCCAGACTTAAACAAATAAAATAAAAATAAAAACAAGCAAATAAAAAAAAATTTAAATTAAGGAAAAACCAAATTTACATGCTAAACTCCAATACCCCCAAACCTAGAAATGAACATTGTCCTCAATGTTTAAAAATTAGGAACAAGCAATGTTATAACAAGAAATGAAAGGTACTAAAGTAAATATAAATCACAAAAGAAAAAACACAATAAAATAAAATAAAATAAAATAAAAATTACAAAACAAACAAACAAATAAAATAAAATAAAATAATAAAAAAAACGAAACAGTAAAACACTCGAAACAGAAAGCCCTAAACAAACAGTCTTACGCAAACCAAAACCCAAATGATTGAAAACCCAACCCAAAAGAAAGTTAACCCACTTTGAAACCTAAACAACAGTGAAAACCCAACCCACAATGAAATCCGAAGCCCACATGTTATTATTATTTTTAAAATTTTTTTTTTTTAATTAAACGTGAAATGGGAGTGCGAAGGCGGGATTTCTGAAAATAGAAAATGTGGTCCCTAATATCTTGGTTCCTGGGAAGTCACGGGCAAAAGAGGTGAGGGACGTGTCGGCGTGCAGAGGCCGCTTTCACATCCCCCAAGCCAGAATTATTGGCCTCTTGGGTGAAGCGGGACGACTTTTTCACTTTGAAGGTGGTGAAAGGTGAAAATGCAATTAAGGGGGGGTTGGGGAATGGGTGCGGCGACAAATAGAGATAAGCCGTGAGGGCCGCGCAGAACTCAGAAGCGTTGTGGCTAGGGTTAAGTAGAAACTAAGTCTATAAAAGAGAAAGAGAAAGAGGGGGAAAAACACACAAACTCAGAAACACACAAAAGAGAAAAGAAAGAAGAAAAAAAAAAAAAAAAAAAAAAGTGAGAAATCAAATGGCCTCTTTGATCGGTTCATAATTGTATATCATTTTGTACCCTTCTAGCTTATGATTTGGTTATGTTTTTTGAGTTAAACTTGTGCTTTTAATTCTTTTTGTGTTTATGTTTCAGTTCATTGAGCTTTAGGTAACAATGATGACTTTGGATAGGAAATGATGCAATCCATGCATGTTAAGGCCTGATTTGGGTTAATAGAAGAAGAGCTTAAAGACAAACTCATTTTAGCTGCAACCCATTTCCAGCCCAATTTCGTAGGTCATGAAACTTGTTCCAATGGGTGTCTAGTACAACATATCCAAATTTCAGCCCAATTGGACATTTGTGGAGTGCTTAGCCCGTCCAACACTCAGCCTTGCTCATGAGGATTTCCAGCTGCCAGCTTTTGCCATGTGCCTCCTTTTAGCCATGTGCCTCTCCCTAGCTATAACTGACTTTGTACTCAACATAATGAGTGAAGTGGGGAGGCATTCCAGCTATTAAAGAGAAAGCAAGAGCATATTTGTGAAGACAAAAATTCATCATGGCAAAGGGGACAAGGAAGAGACAAAGGATAAAGTGCCATGGTGGAAAGGAGAGAGAGAAGAAGAGGAATGA
The DNA here is from genome assembly GCA_020521455.1 of Prunus kanzakura. NCBI lineage: Eukaryota > Viridiplantae > Streptophyta > Magnoliopsida > Rosales > Rosaceae > Prunus > Prunus kanzakura. The sequence goes on along the minus strand of BPUM01000264.1, from coordinate 51,729 downwards.
TGAGAGGCATTTTTGCTCAGCCTTTGAACATGGGAATTGAATTGGCAGATCACTTTGGAGCTGGATATCAGCTTTTGAGCTACTAAAGAGAAGCATGTGCATGCATGTGAAGCCAAAGAAAGAAATGAAATGAAATGAAGTCAATTCCAGTCCCTGTTTCGGCAGCCAACTTGCAGTGGCCAAAATGTACACTTCTACTGCTCCGATGTGAATACTTTCTTCATAGAAGTTGTTCCAATGGGTGTCTAGTATAACATATCCAAATTTGAGCCCCATTGGATACGTTTTGAAACCTGTGGCCTTCCTACACCAAGTCTGGTTCTGAAGAATCGTTTTTCCAGCAACCAAAAGAAGACCACATGGGTTCACAGCAAAAGGCATCCACAAATTGCACACCTTTGATAACCCATGTGAAGAAAGCTGGAGGTGCAGCAAATGAAGTATGGGATGGAGTTGATTCCAACCACACTAACTTGGACAAGATGAAGTGGGAGTTATGGGTTGTATTAAATGAGGAATGGTGGTGTTGGATTTCATCATGTTGTTCCTCCCTCTTAGCCCTATAAATAGAGAAGCCTTCAAGCTTCAAAACACACCCCAAAGGGGGGGAGCTCTCAAACACTTCTCTAGAGCTCCCTTCCCTTCTCTCCCTCAAATTCTCTTAGTTTCCTTTCAAATTGTCAATTGTTGTAGCAATATGATTTTGCTAAATTTTCCTTCAAGTTTTCTTAATTCCACTTTACTTTTATTTGTAATGTACATTCTTTCTTAAGTATTCAAGTTTAATTAGTTTCCAAGTTTCAATTATGGTTTTTGTTCTTATTCATTATGCTTATAAGTTAATATGCTAGTTTGAATGATTGATCACCATTTAGGTTTGCATGTTAGCTATCTTGGTTTGAATTAAGAGTATACACCATGCTTTAATTCGAATTGAACTATGAATAGGAAGAGTATGTATGGACATTCGACAACAGGGATTAGATACATGCTTGGTTGTTTAAATTGTTCTTCTATGCTTAATGGGTTCCTAATGCTTAATTTTAGGTTAGACAACAAATGATCAAATTAGGGAATTAGGAACACAAGGTTTTGACCAAACACCATGGCTTAATCATACTTTAGCTAGAATCAATCCGTTAATCTAATTGAACTTGGGAACTTATTTGCTTGAGTTATTTCCTTTTTCTTGTTTTATTTATTTTCTTTTCCATTTCTGTTTTTTTGTAGGGAAAATGAATTGGATCATTCAATCACCAATCCTCGTGGGATCGACCTCGCACTTACATATGCTATACTACCGAACGGCTCGTGCACTTGCGAGTATCACAAGTTGAGGATGCAGCTGAATCCATTTTGGTGCAGCTGAATCCGACACAACAAGTTTTTGGCGCCGTTGCCGGGGATTGGCAACATAGTTTGGTTCTATTTCTTTTCCCAACTTGTTTTATTTTTATTTTTCATTTTCATGTTTTTTTTGGACAGTTTCATGTTTTGAAGTTAATGGCCTTGATGGACAAGTTGTGTTTGTAGTCCAACGGACAAGGACAATTGCCTAACAAGAAAGAGAACTGGGTTTAAGTCCCAGCTTACACAACCCATTGATGTTTGTTACTTTGAAGCATGAAATTGGATGTGTGTTGATTTTCGTTTTCATTTTATTTTTTATTTCCTAATCCTTTTAATTCCATTTCAAGTTTGTGTGTTTGTTTTAGCAATTTATGACAGCTTAATAAAGATGGAGAGAGATGGCAACCTCAATCATAAGAATGGGAAGTGTGGAGCAGTGGGAGAAGTCGACTTCCAAGTGCATCCATGCTCGACCTAATCGCTTCAAGGGGGAGCATTTCAATCCTTTCTCTTCTTTAAATTCTGTTTATTTCTTGGTTTGTTTCTTTTAGTATAACAATTTATGTCTTTTGTTTGAATTTGTTTAGAGTACTTAGTTCATTTTCGTTTATGGTTTGTTGTTTCATTTTATCTTAATTTGTTTTTGTTTCTTATCTTAAAAATTAAAAAATTAAAAAAAAGATTTTTCATATGAGCTGACTTATGGTAACTCCAGTAAGCACTTCCGTCAATACAGTGTCTAGGAGTTCTATAGGCGACACCTTCGGTGTCTAAGAAGTTTGGGTTTTAAGCGGGACCATTGTGACCCCTCCAACCTTCCCGGATCCCCTGGCTGTGTTTTCTGAGGCCCTTAACTGGTCATCCGTTAGTTGCTTGTATATTCGTGTGTTTTTAAATTAAGTTGTTTTTATTTTCTTTGTTTTCTTTTCTGTTTGAGTTTTTGTTTTTTGTTTTGTTAAGTTAGTTTATGTATTTATTTACGTGGTATGGTTAGTGAGTTTTTTTTTTCTGAGTGTTAAAAACAAACTTTATTTCACTTCAAACATTGTAAAAAAAAAAAACAAAAAAAAAAAAACAAAACAAAACAAAAAAAACAAATAAACAACTTCAACTTCTTCTTCATCATCATCATCATCTTCTTCATCTTCATCATCATCATGGCTTGCCTCTATTGTCTCGCACTTGTAGAATCTGCAGCAGCTCTACATGGTCCTCATTCTTTCTCTGCAGTGCTTCCACATGCTGATTGGCACTGTAGAGCCGCTTCTGCAAGTCCGCCACCATAGCCTTCAAGGAAGCCACTTCCTCGCTCAGCGCGGCACACTCCCGTGTCCTCGCCAGTAATCGCTGATCGGTTCATAATTGTATATCATTTTGTACCCTTCTAACTTATGATTTGGTTATGTTTTTGAGTTAAACTTGTGCTTTTAATTCTTTTTGTGTTTATATTTCAGTTCATTGAGCTTTAGGTAACAATGATGACTTTGGATAGGAAATGATGCAATCCATGCATGTTAAGGCCTTATTTGGGTGAATGGTAGAAAAGCTTAAAGACAAACTCATTTTGGCTACAGCCCATTTCCAGCCCAATTTCGTAGGTCAACTTCTTGGCCTTGGATCAGCATGCTATGGGGCTTGGATGAGGTGAAGATCTTCATGAAACTTGTTCCAATGGGTGTCTAGTACAACATATCCAAAGTTCAGCCCAATTGGACATTTGTGGAGTGCTTAGCCCGTCCAACACTCAACCTTGCTCAGGAGGATTTGCAGCTGCCAGCTTTTTGCCATGTGCCTCCTTTTAGCCATGTGCCTCTCCCTAGCTATAACTGAATTTGTACTCAACATAATGAGTGAAGTGGGGAGGCATTCCAGCTATTAAAGAGAAAGCAAGAGCATATTTGTGAAGACAAAAATACATCATGGCAAAGGGGACAAGGAAGAGACAAAGGTTAAAGTGACATGGTGGAAAGGAGAGAGAGAAGAAGGAGGAATGATGAGAGGCATTTTGCTTCAGCCTTTGAACATGGGAATTGAATTGGCAGATCACTTTGGAGCTGGAGATCAGCTTTTGAGCTACTAAAGAGAAGCATGTGCATGCATGTGAAGCAAAAGAATGAAATGAAATGAAATGAAGTCAATTCCAGTCCCTGTTTCGGCAGCCAACTTGCAGTGGCCAAAACGTACACTTCTACTGCTCCGATGTGAATACTTTCTTCATAGAAGTTGTTCCAATGGGTGTCTAGTATAACATATCCAAATTTCAGCCCCATTGGATACGTTTTGAAACCTGTAGCCTTCCTACACCAAGTCTGGTTCTGAAGAATCGTTTTTCCAGCAACCAAAAGAAGACCACATGGGTTGACAGCAAAAGGCAACCACAAATTGCACACCTTTGATAACCCATGTGAAGAAAGCTGGAGGTGCAGCAAATGAAGTATGGGATGGAGTTGATTCCAACCACACTAACTTGGACAAGATGAAGTGGGAGTTATGGGTTGTATTAAATGAGGAATGGTGGTGTTGGATTTCATCATGTTGTTCCTCCCTCTTAGCCCTATAAATAGAGAAGCCTTCAAGCTTCAAAACACACCCCAAGGGGGGGAGCTCTCAAACACTTCTCTAGAGCTCCCTTCCCTTCTCTCCCTCAAATTCTCTTAGTTTCCTTTCAAGTTGTCAATTGTTGTAGCAATATGATTTTTGCTAAATTTTCCTTCAAGTTTTCTTAATTCCACTTTACTTTTATTTGTAATGTACATTCTTTCTTAAGTATTCAAGTTTAATTAGTTTCCAAGTTTCAATTATGGTTTTTGTTCTTATTCATTATGCTTATAAGTTAATATGCTAGTTTGAATGATTGATCACCATTTAGGCTTGCATGTTAGCTATCTTGGTTTGAATTAAGAGTATACACCATGCTTTAATTCGAATTGAACTATGAATAGGAAGAGTATGTATGGACATTCGACAACAGGGATTAGATACATGCTTGGTTGTTTAAATTGTTCTTCTATGCTTAATGGGTTCATAATGCTTAATTTTAGGTTAGACAACAAATGATCAAATTAGGGAATTAGGAACACAAGGTTATGACCAAACACCATGGCTTAATCATACTTTAGCTAGAATCAATCCGTTAATCTAATTGAACTTGGGAACTTATTTGCTTGAGTTATTTCCTTTTCTTGTTTTATTTATTTTCTTTTCCATTTCTGTTTTTTTGTAGGGAAAATGAATTGGATCATTCAATCACCAATCCTCGTGGGATCGACCTCGCACTTACATATGCTATACTACCGAACGGCTCGTGCACTTGCGAGTATCACAAGTTGAGGATGCAGCTGAATCCATTTTGGTGCAGCTGAATCGAAGCAACAAGTTTTTGGCGCCGTTGCCGGGGATTGGCAACATAGTTTGGTTCTATTTCTTTTCCCTACTTGTTTTAATTTTATTTTTTTCATTTTCATGTTTTTCTAGACAGTTTCATGTTTTAAAGTTAATGACATTGATGGACAAGTTGTGTTTGTAGTCCAACGGAATAGGACAGTTGCCTAACAAGCAAGAGAACTGGGTTTAAGTCCCAGCTTACACAACCCAATGGTGCTTGTTGCTTTGAAGCATGGAATTGGATGGTGTTGATTTTCCTTTTCATTTTAGTTTTTATTTCCTAATCCTTTTAATTCCATTTCAAGTTTGTGTGTTCGTTTTAGCAATTTATGAAAGCTTAATAAAAATGGAGAGAGATGGCAACCTCAATCATAAAAATGGGAAGTGTGGCGCAATGGGAGAAGTCGCGACCTCCAAGTGCATCCATGCTCGACCTAATCGCTTCAAGGGGGAGCATTTCAATCCTTTCTCTTCTTTGAATTCTGTTTATTTTCGTCATTGGTTTTACCTTTTGGTCCGCGTTGAGTTCTTTGTTTTTCTGTGCTGAATCCAACCATATAAAGAACCTGAATTTTGGACTTACGGTTTGAAAGTTATAGGCTAAAAACTGAACAAAGGTCGAAGCTGGAAAACAGAGAAACGATTCTGTCCAAATGGTGATAAACGGGTGATAGAAAGTGCTGTTTGTGTTTTTCTTTGGTTTCTTGGTTTGTTTCTTTTAGTACAACAATTTATTTCGTTTGTTTGAGTTTGTTTAGAGTACTTAGTTCATTTTCGTTTATGATTTGTAGTTTAATTTTATCTTAATTTGTTTTTGTTTCTTTTTATAAAAAAAAATTAAAAAAGTAAAGATTTTTCATATAAGCTAACTTATGGTAACTCCAGTGAGCACCTTCGTCAATACAGTGTCTAGGAGTTCTATAGGCGACACCTTCGGTGTCTAAGAATTTTGGGTCTTAAGCGGGACCATTGTGACCCCTCCAACCTTCCCGGATCCCCTGGCTGTGTTTTCTGAGGCCCTTAACTGGTCATCCGTGAGTTGCTTGTATATTCGTGTGTTTTTAAATTAAGTTTATTTTTATTTTCTTTGTTTTCTTTTCTGTTGAGTCTTTGTTTTTGATTTGTTTTTGTTTTTGTTTTGTTAAGTTAGTTTATGTATTTATTTACGTGGTATGGTTAGTTAGTTTATTTCTGAGTGTTAAAACACATTTTTATTTTATTTCAAACGCTGCATTAAAAACAAAAAACAAATAAACAAAAAAAAAAACAAAAACAAAAACAAAAACAGTGAAAATAAAAAACTTCTTCTTCTTCTTCTTCATCTTCTTCATCTTCATCATCATCATGGCTTGTCTTTATTTTCTCGCACTTGCAGAATCTGCAGCAGCTCTACATGGTCCTCATTCTTTCTCTGCAGTTCTTCCACATACTGATTGGAACGGTAAAGCCGCTTCTGCAAGTCCGCCACCATAGCCTTCAAGGAAGCCACCTCCTCGCTCAGTGCTCCACACTCTTGTGTTCTTGCTAGTAGGCGCAAGCCCAGATTTGTGGCCGAGACCGCTTGGAGCGCGGTAAAAGTGTGGGACTCATCCACTGCCTCCTTGTCAGACCTGTGTGCTATATGCCAATGATCTGCCGGTGTGAGCTTGCTGCCAATCATACCTCCCAGCAGCACTGCTCTGTTCGGCCTTGCCTCAGCACAGATCGGTATTGTCTCAGCAAAGTTTGAGGCCGTGCCGTGATGATATGTAGAGTTTGGGAAGACAGTGTTTGGACGAGCCCTTTTCTTGGCATTCGGAGGTGCAAGGGATAGCTCAAGGTTGAGATCATCAAGGTGAGTGCATGAGGATGCCATTTGTTTTGCTTCTGAATTTTTTGATGTTTTTCTTTGAGTTTGCAGGAAGAAATGCTGGGTATCATCCGTTTACAGAGGCGTGGTTTAAATAGACATATGCTGATGAGAGAGAGCCATCACCACTTCGGATTTCCCGGGTATGCTCGACCTAATCGCTTCAAGGGGGAGCACCTTTACTTTCACTTTACTTTTCTTTTTTCCGTATTTTCTGGTGTTTTGTGTTTTTGCCCGTTACTTTCATTTTCTAGAGCTTTGTGTTTTTTTTGCCTTTACTTTTCGGCTATCATCTTTATTTTATTTTAGTTAGGGAACTGTGCTTCCATTTCCGTTTGTCGTCTTCGTTTGATTTAAGTTTGGGAAGTGTGCTTTCTTTTCCGTTTTCTTTTTCCTTCTGCAAACTTACTCTTTTATTTCCCAAAACAAAATAACAAAAACAAAAACAACCAAAAAATAAAATAACTTAAAAACAACAATTAGCAGTAGAAATCATTTCTTCACAGTGCTCGGTGTCTCGACCATTGGAGCTTTGAGTTTGGCCCTCTGGCTGTCCTCCTCCTGGGCTTCTTGCACAGCCTCTTGGGGCTCACCACTTGAGCTCCCAAAGAACGCAATCTTAGCTTGAGCGTAACTACTCTCACGATCTGCTTGCTTGCGTTTACCCGGTCGGTCTAGGTCCTCCAGTTGCTTTCGCATGTCGCGAGAATACAACTCTACCATCTTTGATAGGGTTTTATTCTCGTCTCGCAATACTTCTAGCTGGTGTCGATTCACCTCCACTATCCTCGCCCTCTCCCTTTTCAAGCTTTTTATAGCAGTCTGACACTCTTCAACCATACTTCGCTCCGCCGCCAACTGACCTTTCAGCACCTCTACCTCATGGGACTTCCCAAGTAGGCGATGTCCCAAACTAGCGACACATGCTGTACTCTGCACGCTCAGTGCCAGGGCATCACTTGCGACCCGATTGTCATCCCTTGTCCCAAACACACGTATATCTTTAGGAGTCACTAAATTTCTGCCCACTCCAATGGCAACATCGTTGTCCAGGAGTATTGAGTCAGCTACTGTCACAGGCCCCCTTGCGGAGGCAAAGTAGGGCATCCATACTGGTGCCGTTGCTTGGCCTCGTGTCTGAGTCGGTGGAGCTAGGTTGAGATCCAACGAAAATGGGTAGGAAGAGGCCATTTGTTTTTTTTTCTTCTTTGTTTTCTCTTTTGTGTGTTTCTGAGTTTGTGTGTTTTTTTTCCCCTCTTTCTCTTCCTCTTTTATAGGCTTAGTTTCTGCAAACCCTAGCCATTGTAGCGTCTGAGCATTTTCTGAATCTCCAGCATTCCTTGAGTCCCACAACCTTCTCACTTTCCAACCATACCCAACTCATTTATCACGACGTGTCTTTTCTGAACGGACGCGTTCAGCAAAGTCGTCTTCGCGCCTTTCCATGGCGCCCGTAATTTGCGCTTGTGGAATCTGTGGCGCCTCTATGCGTCGACACGTGTCTCGCCTTGTCAGTTGGTCCCTTACACTAAACCGAGACATCATGACCCATGTTCTTTTATTTAAAATTTAAAAAAAATTAAAAATAATAACAAACGTGTGGGCTTCGGATTTCATTGTGGGTCGGGTTTTCACAGTTGTTTAGGTTTCAAAGTGGGTTAACTTTCTTTTGGGTTGAGCTTTCAATCGTTTGGGCTTTGGTTTGCGTAAGACTGTTTGTTTAGGGCTTTCTGTTTCGAGTGTTTTACTGTTTCGTTTCTTTTTATTTGTTTGTTTGTTTTGTAATTTTTTTTCTTTTGTAATTATTTTATTTTATTTGTGTTTGTTTTTTTGTTTTTGTTTTGTGATTTATATTTACTTTAGTACTTTTCATTTCTTGTTATGACATTGCTTGTGGCTAATTTTTAAACATTGAGGACAATGTTCATTTCTAGGTTTGGGGGTATTGGAGTTTAGCATGTAAATTTGGTTTTTCCTTAATTTATTTATTTATTTTTTTTTTATTTGCTTGTTTTTATTTTTATTTTATTTTGTTTAAGTCTTGCTTTTATTTTTATTTTATTTTGATTTTGATTTTATTCACTTTCCGAACACATTTGATTAGATTGTGATAAATGTTTGCATGACTTAAATGAAAATTGAATTTTATTTATTTATTTATTTTTTCCTTGTAAATTTTTATTTCAAAAAAATAAATTAAATAAATAAATTTGGCATCGTTCTAGCATGATATGTTCAAAATATTTGCACTTGTCATTTGTTTCATAATTCTACAGTTAAAGGATTTGCATGACCCAAAGAATTATATCAAGCATAAATTAGACTTATATAACCATATAATGTGAGCTTTTGAGCCTTGTGCTTCATTTCATGAGTGTTATACACATACTCTTATTTTCTTGTCATCAAAGTTGTTGTTTGATCTCATTATTCATTGATTTGGTTGAACACTTAAAAGTCATTCATTCTTATGCAATTTGATTTCATGACATTTAAGAAGTGATATTAAGGCCCTCTTTGGATCGTTTGTGCCTTTCAAGCTAACCTTATGCATGCTTAAGCATGATTTTCCATTGTTTACCAATTTGAGCCTACATGTAAACCTTTTCTTTCATTTTACCAATTATATTTCCTCACCTTAGCCCGAAAAACAAATATTTACCTTTCTAAGGAACTCATGAGCTTTAATTTAGATGTGTTTTTCATGCTAAGTTTGGGAAGGGATATTACATTTCGAAAAAAAAAAAATAGAACTTCACTCAATTGGTGAAAGAAAAAAAAAAAAAAAAAAAGTTGTAATTATGTGGTGGTTGATTGAAAATTCATTTTTGGGCCTTCAAAATAAATTGGTGTTTGGAAAGGAGTGTGAATAAATGTAAATGAAGGTATAAGGAGTTTTGATCATGTAAAAGAAAAAAAATTTTAATCGTGATGATTCGAAGTCTTGTAAACTATTATTTTATGCTCTTACATTTTGAGTTCCTTGGACTTTGTATTATCCATACCTTTCATTTCTCACTCACCTTACACCCTTGGCCCAATTACAACCTATAATAAAGACCTAAATTGATCTTAAATGTCATATGGTTAAATTGCATGCATTTTCTTACTTTTAAGTGTTTGGCATCCTTCTTGAGATCATATTAATGCAAGTTCTTCATCTTCCAATTTTGAGTTAAGTCCTTTACGGTTTAACTCTAATCTCATGTTTATAACTGAGTGATGCATTGTAGCCCTCCTCTGAGTGATTCATTTGTGAGAGGACAACTTTGGTGAGATTTGAAGTTGCATTTGTGTTTGGTATGATTTTTGAAATTGTGTGAAAACTAAGATTGGAGAATTTGTTGCATTTGGCTATCACACTACTACACTTTGAGCATGTTGTGTTTTGAACTTTGCCGCCTTGTAAATAATGTCTAAAATTGAGTTTTTATTGTTAAAACTTTTGAGTCATGTGCATGAGTCATTTCTCTTCGGAAAATGTTCGGAATGATTGTTTTGAGTTTTTTTTATATTTATTTTATTTTATTTTATTTTATTTTTTTTGTTTTGTTTTTGTAATTATTTTTGTTTTGGTTTTTGTTTTTTCTTTTATTTTGCTTGAGGACTAACAAATCTAATAAGTTTTCTAACTACTTTGTTTTGAAGAGTTAGGAAAACGTTTGTGGGTGTCGTATCTGTTAAACCCTCAGGAGACACAACTCCTCCTACTAGGGATGCCTAGAGGTTTAAAGGCTTGTTGCATTCGCTCAATGCAATCGAGTTACCTGCGGAAGTGGTTTAGTTAACTTCTTGTTTTGTTTTTAACTTTGTTTTGTGTTGTTTTGCTCGAGGACTAGCAAAATCTAGGTTTGGGGGTATTTGATCGGTTCATAATTGTATATCATTTTGTACCCTTCTAACTTATGATTTGGTTATGTTTTTGAGTTAAACTTGTGCTTTTAATTCTTTTTGTGTTTATATTTCAGTTCATTGAGCTTTAGGTAACAATGATGACTTTGGATAGGAAATGATGCAATCCATGCATGTTAAGGCCTTATTTGGGTGAATGGAAGAAAAGCTTAAAGACAAACTCATTTTGGCTACAGCCCATTTCCAGCCCAATTTCGTAGGTCAACTTCTTGGCCTTGGATCAGCATGCTATGGGGCTTGGATGAGGTGAAGATCTTCATGAAACTTGTTCCAATGGGTGTCTAGTACAACATATCCAAATTTCAGCCCCATTGGATACGTTTTGAAACCTGTAGCCTTCCTACACCAAGTCTGGTTCTGAAGAATCGTTTTTCCAGCAACCAAAAGAAGACCACATGGGTTGACAGCAAAAGGCAGCCACAAATTGCACACCTTTGATAACCCATGTGAAGAAAGCTGGAGGTGCAGCAAATGAAGTATGGGATGGAGTTGATTCCAACCACACTAACTTGGACAAGATGAAGTGGGAGTTATGGGTTGTATTAAATGAGGAATGGTGGTGTTGGATTTCATCATGTTGTTCCTCCCTCTTAGCCCTATAAATAGAGAAGCCTTCAAGCTTCAAAACACACCCCAAGGGGGGGAGCTCTCAAACACTTCTCTAGAGCTCCCTTCCCTTCTCTCCCTCAAATTCTCTTAGTTTCCTTTCAAGTTGTCAATTGTTGTAGCAATATGATTTTTGCTAAATTTTCCTTCAAGTTTTCTTAATTCCACTTTACTTTTATTTGTAATGTACATTCTTTCTTAAGTATTCAAGTTTAATTAGTTTCCAAGTTTCAATTATGGTTTTTGTTCTTATTCATTATGCTTATAAGTTAATATGCTAGTTTGAATGATTGATCACCATTTAGGCTTGCATGTTAGCTATCTTGGTTTGAATTAAGAGTATACACCATGCTTTAATTCGAATTGAACTATGAATAGGAAGAGTATGTATGGACATTCGACAACAGGGATTAGATACATGCTTGGTTGTTTAAATTGTTCTTCTATGCTTAATGGGTTCATAATGCTTAATTTTAGGTTAGACAACAAATGATCAAATTAGGGAATTAGGAACACAAGGTTATTATGGTGTTGTTGGTGTATTGCATAGTTCTAGAGATTGGATTTCACTCAAAACTCACCGAATGACTCCTCCCACCTTATTATGGTGTCGCCCAAGTTTTGGGCTCGATCCGAAATCCATAGGTGTAAGAAATTGGACAATTCAAGTTCGTACTCAGTTTGTGCCGTAAATGGAGTGGTTGGTGTATTGCATAGTTCTAGCGATTGGATTTCATTCAAAACTCACCGAATGACTCCTCCCACCTTATTATGGTGTTGCCCAAGTTTTGGGCTCGATCCGAAATCCATAGGTGTAAGAAATTGGACAACTGTTGTTCGTACTCAGTTTGTGCCGTAAATGGAGTGGTTGGTGTATTGCATAGTTCTATCGATTGGATTTCACTCAACACTCACCGAATGACTACTCCCACCTTATTATGGTGTTGCCCAAGTTTTGGGCTCGATCCGAAATCCATGGGCCATAGAAATTGGACAATTCAAGTTCGTACTCAGTTTGTGCCGTAAATGGAGTGGTTGGTGTATTGCATAGTTCTAGCGATTGGATTTCACTCAAAACTCACCGAATGACTCCTGCCATCTTTTTATGGTGTTGCCCAAGTTTTGGGCTCGATCCGAAATCCATAGGTGTAAGAAATTGGACAACTGTTGTTCGTACTCAGTTTGTGCCGTAAATGGAGTGGTTGGTGTATTGCATAGTTCTAGCGATTGGATTTCACTCAACACTCACCGAATGACTCCTCCCATCTTATTATGGTGTTGCCCAAGTTTTGGGCTCGATCCGAAATACATAGGTGTAAGAAATTGGACAATTCAAGTTCGTACTCAGTTTGTGCCGTAAATGGAGTGGTTGGTGTATTGCATAGTTCTAGCGATTGGATTTCACTCAAAACTCACCGAATGACTCCTCCCACCGTATTATGATGTTGGCCCAGTTTTGGGCTCGATCCGAAATCCATAGGTGTAAGAAATTGGACAATTCAAGTTCGTACTCAGTTTGTGCCGTAAATGGAGTGGTTGGTGTACTGCATAGTTCTAGCGATTGGATTTCACTCAAAACTCACCGAATGACTCCTCCCACCGTATTATGATGTTGGCCCAGTTTTGGGCTCGATCCGAAATCCATAGGTGTAAGAAATTGGACAATTCAAGTTCGTACTCAGTTTGTGCCGTAAATGGAGTGGTTGGTGTATTGCATAGTTCTAGCGATTGGATTTCACTCAAAACTCACCGAATGACTCCTCCCATCTTATTATGGTGTTGCCCAAGTTTTGGGCTCGATCCGAAATCCATAGGTGTAAGAAATTGGACAACTGTTGTTCGTACTCAGTTTGTGCCGTAAATGGAGTGGTTGGTGTATTGCATAGTTCTAGCGATTGGATTTCACTCAAAACTCACCGAATGACTCCTCCCACCGTATTATGATGTTGGCCCAGTTTTGGGCTCGATCCGAAATCCATAGGTGTAAGAAATTGGACAATTCAAGTTCGTACTCAGTTTGTGCCGTAAATGGAGTGGTTGGTGTATTGCATAGTTCTAGCGATTGGATTTCACTCAAAACTCACCGAATGACTCCTCCCACCGTATTATGATGTTGGCCCAGTTTTGCGCTCGATCCGAAATCCATAGGTGTAAGAAATTGGACAATTCAAGTTCGTACTCAGTTTGTGCCGTAAATGGAGTGGTTGGTGTATTGCATAGTTCTAGCGATTGGATTTCACTCAAAACTCACCGAATGACTCCTCCCATCTTATTATGGTGTTGCCCAAGTTTTGGGCTCGATCCGAAATCCATAGGTGTAAGAAATTGGACAACTGTTGTTCGTACTCAGTTTGTGCCGTAAATGGAGTGGTTGGTGTATTGCATAGTTCTATCGATTGGATTTCACTCAACACTCACCGAATGACTACTCCCACCTTATTATGGTGTTGCCCAAGTTTTGGGCTCGATCCGAAATCCATGGGCCATAGAAATTGGACAATTCAAGTTCGTACTCAGTTTGTGCCGTAAATGGAGTGGTTGGTGTATTGCATAGTTCTAGCGATTGGATTTCACTCAAAACTCACCGAATGACTCCTGCCATCTTTTTATGGTGTTGCCCAAGTTTTGGGCTCGATCCGAAATCCATAGGTGTAAGAAATTGGACAACTGTTGTTCGTACTCAGTTTGTGCCGTAAATGGAGTGGTTGGTGTATTGCATAGTTCTAGCGATTGGATTTCACTCAACACTCACCGAATGACTACTCCCACCTTATTATGGTGTTGCCCAAGTTTTGGGCTCGATCCGAAATCCATAGGCTAAAGAAATTGGACAATTCAAGTTCGTACTCAGTTCGTGCCGTAAATGGAGTGGTTGGTGTATTGCATAGTTCTAGCGATTGGATTTCACTCAAAACTCACCGAATGACTCCTCCCACCTTATTATGATGTTGGCCCAGTTTTGGGCTCGATCCGAATAGGCCATAGAAATTGGACAATTCAAGTTCGTACTCAGTTCGTGCCGTAAATGGAGTGGTTGGTGTATTGCATAGTTCTAGCGATTGGATTTCACTCAAAACTCACCGAATGACTCCACCCACCTTATTATGGTGTTGGCCAAGTTTTGGGCTCGATCCGAAATCCATGGGCCATAGAAATTGGACAATTCAAGTTCGTACTCAGTTTGTGCCGTAAATGGAGTGGTTGGTGTATTGCATAGTTCTAGCGATTGGATTTCACTCAAAACTCACCGAATGACTCCTCCCACCTTATTATGGTGTTGGCCAAGTTTTGGGCTCGATCCGAAATCCATGGGCCATAGAAATTGGACAATTCAAGTTCGTACTCAGTTTGTGCCGTAAATGGAGTGGTTGGTGTATTGCATAGTTCTAGCGATTGGATTTCACTCAAAACTCACCGAATGACTCCTCCCACCTTATTATGATGTTGGCCCAGGTTTGGGCTCGATCCGAATAGGCCATAGAAATTGGACAATTCAAGTTCGTACTCAGTTCGTGCCGTAAATGGAGTGGTTGGTGTATTGCATAGTTCTAGCGATTGGATTTCACTCAAAACTCACCGAATGACTCCTGCCATCTTATTATGGTGTTGCCCAAGTTTTGGGCTCGATCCGAAATCCATAGGTGTAAGAAATTGGACAATTCAAGTTCGTACTTGTTGTTTAATTATGTTAACTCGCAAGTGTACGTGCCAATTAGTAGTATAGCAAAACAAAATACGAGGTCGTACCCACGAGGACTGAGAAGTTAAAATTAGTTATGTACTTAGATTACCAAATTCAAGAAGTTAGGAAGTTAAGTCTAGAACAGAATTTTAAAGTGAGTGTGATTGTGATTGTGAATGTGAAAGGAAATGAACAAACTGAGATTGCAAATGGAACAAGTAAACAAGTACAGCAAAGGTGGTTTTGAAGATTGAAAAACAGATTTGGAGACTAGGGCATTTGATTCACCATAACAATTCAATTCCAGGTTATAAAGATTCAAGTGACAAGTCTAATTCAGATTCAAAGATTGATTCTAGCTAATATATGATTAAGCCATGGTGTCTGGTCCTAACCTTGTATTCCTAATTCCCTAATTTGATCATTTGTTGTCTAACCTAAATTAAGCATTAGGAATCCATTAAGCATAGAAGAACATTTTAAACAACCAAGTATGTATCTAATCCAGATTGTCGAATTCTCATACATACTCTTCCTATTCATAGTTCAATTTGAATCAAAGCATGGTGTCTACTCTTAATTCAAACCAAGATATACAAACCTGAATGGTAGCTAGGCATTCCGATCAGCATATAGGCAAGTAGGCAAAATGAATAAGAACATGAATCATGAATCAAACTTGAAACTTGAAATTTATAAACCCAGAATATTCATGTTAGGTTACATCAAAGCCCTAGTTATGGATTTAGTTACTCATAATGGAAAAGAGACTTGAACAGAAATGAGAAAACATAATGAATGCAATAAGAGTAGAAAAACCCCTTTTCTGAAGTTCTTGTGGTGTCCAAGGCTTCTCCAAGTGCTTCTCTACTTCTAATGCTTCTCCAAGAGCTTCCCCACTTCTAGAAGGATGTATGAAGGATATGGAGGTGATTTGGGATGAGTTTGAGTGAGTGGTGATGGTTGAGAGAGATGAAATTCGTAGGGAAATGGAAGAGAGGTTTGCTGGAGTTGTTTTGGTGATTTGAGGCTGTTTAGAGCTTTGGGTTGATTGCTGGAGTGTTTGGGAAAATGAGAGTGTTTGAGGATAATATCTGAATGTGTTTGGGAAAATAATGGAAGTGTTTGAGGGAGGATGGAGTGAAGGATGGCTGAATTGTGGGGTTGTGAATCCCAAGCTTGCACCCCTTGAATCTGGAAATGAATTGGTATTTATAGGGGAAGGGAGGTGAGAAATCAGAATTGAATATAGCAATCACCTAACACACTTGTATTAGATAATCAGAATTGGTTGTTGCACTTCACCAACAATTCCCACCAGCAGCCATAGCTCATCTTCATGTCAGCATGACCAAGCTTCCATTCAGAAACCAATAGGTCATGCCTAGCTCACCATGACCAAGCAAGCAATGAGCTCATCTTCCTGTCAGCATGATGAACAACTTCTTGGGCTTACGAATTGGGCTTGACTGAATCAAATGATGACTTTAAGATGTCGATTTTGAAGTTCAGAATGTCATTGATCCAACCACACAAGTATTGGCCCAATCCAAGCTCGGATGAAGAAGATAAGTCCGAAATGAATTTGTAACTCAGTCTCCAGTTTTTACACAATATTTTCACCATTTTACTTCACATGCCTCAAGTGATACCTAGAGCTCAATGAACTGAATGACAAACACAAAAGAGGTTAAAAGCACAAGGTTAACTCAAAAACATAACTAAATCATAAGCTATAAGGGTATGTGATCGGTTCATAATTGTATATCATTTTGTACCCTTCTAGCTTATGATTTGGTTATGTTATTGAGTTAAACTTGTGCTTTTAATCCATTTTCTGTTTTGATAAGTCCATAATTTCATAAACTTGCATGCCTTCTTTACTTAGTGATTTTGCTTAGTTTCTCTTTATTTTGAGTCACTTACCTCTGTTTGTGTGTTTTGTAGGTTAAGAAAGCAAGAGATCACATTTGATGCAATCCATGCATGTTAAGGGCTGATTGGCATAAGAGGAATATGAGCTTAAAGACAAACTAATTTTGGCTACAGCCCATTTCCAGCCCAATTTCGTAGGTCAACTTCTTAGCCTTGGATCAGCATGCTATGGGGCTTGGATGAGGTGACGATCTTCATGAAACTTGTTCCAATGGGTGTCTAGTACAACATATCCAAAGTTCAGCCCAATTGGACATTTGTGGAGTGCTTAGCCCGTCCAACACTCAACCTTGCTCAGGAGGATTTGCAGCTGCCAGCTTTTTGCCATGTGCCTCCTTTTAGCCATGTGCCTCTCCCTAGCTATAACTGAATTTGTACTCAACATAATGAGTGAAGTGGGGAGGCATTCCAGCTATTAAAGAGAAAGCAAGAGCATATTTGTCAAGACAAAAATACATCATGGCAAAGGGGACAAGGAAGAGACAAAGGTTAAAGTGCCATGGTGGAAAGGAGAGAGAGAAGAAGGAGGAATGATGAGAGGCATTTTGCTTCAGCCTTTGAACATGGGAATTGAATTGGCAGATCACTTTGGAGCTGGAGATCAGCTTTTGAGCTACTAAAGAGAAGCATGTGCATGCATGTGAAGCAAAAGAATGAAATGAAATGAAATGAAGTCAATTCGAGTCCCTGTTTCGGCAGCCAACTTGCAATGGCCAAAACGTACACTTCTACTGCTCCGATGTGAATACTTTCTTCATAGAAGTTGTTCCAATGGGTGTCTAGTATAACATATCCAAATTTCAGCCCCATTGGATACGTGTTGAGACCTATGGCCTTCCTACACCAAAACAGGTTCAGAAAACTCGTTTTTCCAGCAACCAAAAGGCACCACATGGGTTGGCAGCAAATCTGATCACCTTTGAACCCATGTGAAGAAAGCTTGTGCAGCAGCAAAAGATGAAGGATGGTGTGGGAATTCATCATGTTGTTCCTCCCTCTTAGGCCTATAAATAGAGAAGCCTTCAAGCTTCATAAATCACACCCCAAGGGGGGGAGCTCTCAAACACTTCTCTAGAGCTCCCTTCCCTTCTCTCCCTCAAATTCTCTTAGTTTCCTTTCAAGTTGTCAATTGTTGTAGCAATATGATTTTTGCTAAATTTTCCTTCAAGTTTTCTTAATTCCACTTTACTTTTATTTGTAATGTACATTCTTTCTTAAGTATTCAAGTTTAATTAGTTTCCAAGTTTCAATTATGGTTTTTGTTCTTATTCATTATGCTTATAAGTTAATATGCTAGTTTGAATGATTGATCACCATTTAGGCTTGCATGCTATCTTGGTTTGAATTAAGAGTATACACCATGCTTTAATTCGAATTGAACTATGAATAGGAAGAGTATGTATGGACATTCGACAACAGGGATTAGATACATGCTTGGTTGTTTAAATTGTTCTTCTATGCTTAATGGGTTCATAATGCTTAATTTTAGGTTAGACAACAAATGATCAAATTAGGGAATTATGAACACAAGGTTATGACCAAACACCATGGCTTAATCATACTTTAGCTAGAATCAATCCGTTAATCTAATTGAACTTGGGAACTTATTTGCTTGAGTTATTTCCTTTTTCCTTGTTTTATTTATTTTCTTTTTCATTTCTGTTTTGTGTAGGGGAAATGAATTGGATCATTCAATCACCAATCCTCGTGGGATCGACCTCGCACTTACATATGCTATACTACCGAACGGCTCGTGCACTTGCGAGTATCACAAGTTGAGGATGCAGCTGAATCCATGTTGGTGCAGCTGAATCGAAGCAACAAGTTTTTGGCGCCGTTGCCGGGGATTGGCAACATAGTTTGGTTCTATTTCTTTTCCCTACTTGTTTTATTTTTATTTTTCATTTTCATGTTTTTCTAGACAATTTCTTGTTTTAAAGTTAATGGCGTTAATGGACAAGTTGTGTTTGTAGTCCAACGGACAAGGACAATTGCTTAACAAGCAAGAGAACTGGGTTTAAGTCCCAGCTTACACAACCCATTGGTGCTTGTTGCTTTGAAGCATGGAATTGGATGTGTGTTGATTTTTCTTTTTATTTATAATGTTTAAAGTCTACTTAGTTCTCTATTGTTCATTCCTAATCCTTTTAATTCAATTTCAAGTTTGTGTGTTGGTTTTAGCAATTTATGATAGCTTAATAAAAATGGAGAGAGATGGCAACCTCAATCATAAGAATGGGAAGAGTGGAGCAGTGGGAGAAGTCGACCTCCAAGTGCATCCATGCTCGACCTAATCGCTTCAAGGGGGAGCATTTCAATCCTTTCTCTTCTTTGAATTCTGTTTATTTTCGTCATTGTTTTTACCTTTTGGTCCGCGTAGAGTTCTTTGTTTTTCTGTGCTGAATCCAACCATATAAAGAACCTGAATTTTGGACTTACGGTTTGAAAGTTATAGGCTAAAAACTGAACAAAGGTCGAAGCTGGAAAACAGAGAAACGATTCTGTCCAAATGGTGATAAACGGGTGATAGAAAATGCTGTTTGTGTTTTTCTTTGGTTTCTTGGTTTGTTTCTTTTAGTACAACAATTTATGTCGTTTGTTTGAATTTGTTTAGAGTACTTAGTTCATTTTCATTTATGGTTTGTTGTTTCATTTTATCTTAATTTGTTTTTGTTTCTTATCTTAAAAATTAAAAATTAAAAATTAAAAGATTAAAAAAAGATTTTTTCATATGAGCTGACTTATGGTACCTCCAGTAAGCACTTCCGTCAATACAGTGTCTAGGAGTTCTATAGGCGACACCTTAGGTGTCTAAGAAGTTTGGGTTTTAAGCGGGACCATTGTGACCCCTCCAACCTTCCCGGATCCCCTGGCGGTGTTTTCTGAGGCCCTTAACTGGTCATCCGTGAGTTGCTTGTATATTCGTGTGTTTTTAAATTTTGTTTTTTTTAAATTTTCTTTGTTTTCTTTTCTGTTGAGTCTTTGTCTTTGTTTTTGTTTTGTTAAGTTAGTTTATGTATTTATTTACGTGTTTTGGTTGTTAGTTTATTTCTGAGTGTTAAAAACACATTTTTATTTCACTTCAAAAAAAAAAAACAAAAAAACAAAAAAACAAAAAAACAAAAACAAAACAAAAATAAACATTCAAGTAAAAATAAAATAAAAACAACTTCTTCTTTTCTTCATCTTCTTCATCGTCTTCTTCATCTTCTCCTTCATCATCATCATGGCTTGCCTTTATTTTCTCGCACTTGTAGAATCTGCAGCAGCTCTACATGATCCTCATTCTTTCTCTGCAGTTCTTCCACATACTGATTGGCACAGTAAAGCCGCTTCTGCAAGTCCGCCACCTGAGCTTTCAAGGAAGCCACCTCCTCGCTCAGTGCTCCACACTCTTGTGTTCTTGCTAGTAGGCGCAAGCCCAGATTTGTGGCCGAGACCGCTTGGAGCGCGGTACAAGTGTGGGACTCGTCCACTGCCACCTTGTCAGACCTGTGTGCTATATGCCAATGATCTGCCGGTGTGAGCTTGCTGCCAATCATGCCTCCCAGCAGCACTGCTCTGTTCGGCCTTGCCTCAGCTCTGTTCGGCCTTGCCTCAACACAGTTCGGTATTGCCTCAGCAAAGTTTGAGGCCGTGCCGTGATGATATGTAGAGTTTGGGAAGACAGTGGTTGGAGGAGCCCTTGTCTGGGCATTTGGTGGTGCAAGTGAGAGCTCAAGGTTGAGGTCATCAAGGTGAGTGCATGAGGATGCCATTTGTTTTGTTTCTGAATTTTTTTGATGTTTTTCTTTGAGTTTGCAGGAAGAAATGCTGGGTATCATCCGCTTGCAGAGGCGTGGTTTAAATAGGCATATGCTGATGAGAGAGAGCCAACACCATTTCGGATTTCCCGGGCATGCTCGACCTAATCGCTTCAAGGGGGAGCACCTTTACTTTACTTTACTTTTTTTTCCTCCGTGTTTTCTGGTGTTTTATGTTTTTGCCCGTTACTTTCATTTTCTAGTGCTTTGTGTTTCTGCCTTTTCCTTTCGGCTATCTTTGTTTTATTTTAGTTAGGGAAATGTGTTTTCTTTTCCGTTTGTCGTCTTTGTTTTATTTTAGTTGGGAAGCGTGTTTTCTTTTTCTTTTTCTTTTTCTTTCTGCAACCTTACTCTTTTATTTCCAAAACAAAATAACAAAAAGAAAAACAACAAAATAAAATAAAAACAACAGATAGCTGTAGAAATCATTTCTTCACAGTGCTCGGTGTCTCGACCATTGGAGCTTTGAGTTTGGCCCTCTGGCTGTCCTCCTCCGAGGCTTCATGCACAGCCTCTTGGGGCTCACCACTTGAGCTCCCAAAGAACGCAATCTTAGCTTGAGCGTAACTACTCTCACGATCTGCTTGCTTGCGTTTACCCGGTCGGTCTAGGTCCTCCAGTTGCTTTCGCATGTCGCGAGAATACAACTCTACCATCTTTGATAGGGTTTTATTCTCGTCCCGCAATACTTCTAGCTGGTGTCGATTCACCTCCACTATCCTCGCCCTCTCCCTTTTCAAGCTTTTTATAGCAGTCTGACACTCTTCAACCATACTTCGCTCCGCCGCCAACTGACCTTTCAGCACCTCTACCTCATGGGACTTCGCAAGTAGGCGATGTCCCAAACTAGCGACACATGCTGTACTCTGCACGCTCAGTGCCAGGGCATCACTTGCGACCCGATTGTCATCCCTTGTCCCAAACACACGTATATCTTTAGGAGTCACTAAATTTCTGCCCACTCCAATGGCAACATCGTTGTCCAGGAGTATTGAGTCAGCTACTGTCACAGGCCCCCTTGCGGAGGCAAAGTAGGGCATCCATACTGGTGCCGCTGCTTGGCCTCGTGTCTGAGTCGGTGGAGCTAGGTTGAGATCCAACGAAAATGGGTAGGAAGAGGCCATTTGTTTTTTTTTTTCTTCTTTGTTTTCTCTTTTGTGTGTTTCTGAGTTTGTGTGTTTTTTTTCCCCCTCTTTCTCTTCCTCTTTTATAGGCTTAGTTTCTGCAAACCCTAGCCATTGTAGCGTCTGAGCATTTTCTGAATCTCCAGCATTCCTTGAGTCCCACAACCTTCTCACTTTCCAACCATACCCAACTCATTTATCACGACGTGTCTTTTCTGAACGGACGCGTTCAGCAAAGTCGTCTTCGCGCCTTTCCATGGCGCCCGTAATTTGCGCTTGTGGAATCTGTGGCGCCTCTATGCGTCGACACGTGTCTCGCCTTGTCAGTTGGTCCCTTACACTAAACCGAGACATCATGACCCATGTTCTTTTATTCAAAATTAAAAAAAAAATAAAAATAATAACAAACGTGTGGGCTTCGGATTTCATTGTGGGTCGGTTTTTAACCTTTGTTTAGGTTTCAAAGTGGGCTAACTTTCTTTTGGGTTGAGCTGTCAATCGTTTGGGTTTTGGTATGCGTAAGACTGTTTGTTTAGGGCTTTCTGTTTCGAGTGTTTTACTGTTTCATTTTTTTTTATTTTTTATTTATTTTATTTATTTGTTTGTTTTGTAATTTTTATTTTTGTAATTTTTTTTATTTTATTGTGTTTTTTTGTTTTTTTTTTTGTTTTGTGATTTATATTTACTTTAGTACCTTTCATTTCTTGTTATAACATTGCTTGTTCCTAATTTTTAAACATTGAGGACAATGTTCATTTCTAGGTTTGGGGGTATTGGAGTTTAGCATGTAAATTTGGTTTTTCCTTAATTTAAATTTTTTTTTATTTCCTTGTTTTTATTTTTATTTTATTTGTTTAAGTCTTGCTTTTTTATTTTATTTTTTTATTTTTATTTTATTTTATTTTTTTATTTTGATTTTGATTTTATTCACTTTCCGAACACTTATGATGAGATTGTGATAAATGTTTGCATGACTTAAATGAAAATTGAATTTTATTTATTTATTTATTTATTTTCCATGTAAAGTTTAATTTTTAAAAAAATAATAAAACCTTTTTTGGCATCGTTCTAGCATGATATGTTTGAAACCTTTGCACTTGCCATTTGTTTCATAATTTTCCAATTAAGGATTTGCATGACCCAAAGAATTGTATCAAGCATAAATTAGACTTATATAACCATATAATGTGAGCTTTTGAGCCTTGTGCTTCATTTCATGAGTGTTATACACATACTCTTATTTTCTTGTCATCAAAGTTGTTGTTTGATCTCATTATTCATTGATTTGGTTGAACACTTAAAAGTCATTCATTCTTATGCAATTTGATTTCATGACATTTAAGAAGTGATATTAAGGCCCTCTTTGGATCGTTTGTGCCTTTCAAGCTAACCTTATGCATGCTTAAGCATGATTTTCCATTGTTTACCATTTTGAGCCTACATGTAAACCTTTTCTTTCATTTTACCAATTATATTTCCTCACCTTAGCCCGAAAAACAAATATTTACCTTTCTAAGGAACTCATGAGCTTTAATTTAGATGTGTTTTTCATGCTAAGTTTGGGAAGGGATATTACATTTCGAAAAAAAAAAAAAAAGAACTTCACTCAATTGGTGAAAAAAAAAAAAAAATGTTGTAATTATGTGGTGGTTGATTGAAAATTCATTTTTGGGCCTTCAAAATAAATTGGTGTTTGGAAAGGAGTGTGAATAAATGTAAATGAAGGTATAAGGAGTTTTGATCATGTAAAAGAAAAAAAAATTAATCGTGATGATTCGATGTCTTGTAAACTATTATTTTATGCTCTTACATTTTGAGTTCCTTGGACTTTGTATTATCCATACCTTTCATTTCTCACTCACCTTACACCCTTGGCCCAATTACAACCTATAATAAAGACCTAAATTGATCTTAAATGTCATATGGTTAAATTGCATGCATTTTCTTACTTTTAAGTGTTTGGCATCCTTCTTGAGATCATATTAATGCAAGTTCTTCATCTTCCAATTTTGAGTTAAGTCCTTTACGGTTTAACTCTAATCTCATGTTTATAACTGAGTGATGCATTGTAGCCCTCTTCTGAGTGATTCATTTGTGAGAGGACAACTTTGGTGAGATTTGAAGTTGCATTTGTGTTTGGTATGATTTTTGAAATTGTGTGAAAACTAAGATTGGGGAATTTGTTGCATTTGGCTATCACACTACTGCACTTTGAGCATGTTGTGTTTTGAACTTTGCCGCTTTGTAAATAATGTCTAAAATTGAGCTTTTAACTTTTGAGTCATGTGCATGAGTCATTTCTTTTCAGAAAATGTTCGGAAAGATTGTTCTGAGTTTTATTTTTATTTTTATTTTTATTTATTATTATTATTATTATTATTTATTTTTGTTTTTGTGTTTCTTTTATTTTGTTTAAGGACTAACAAATTTAGTAAAGTTTTCTAACCACTTTGTTTTGTAGAGTTAGGAAAACGTTTGTGGGTGTCGTATCTGTTAAACCCTCAGGAGACACAACTCCTCCTACTAGGGATGCCTAGAGGTTTAAAGGCTTGTTGCATTCGCTCAATGCAATCGAGTTACCTGCGGAAGTGGTTTAGTTAACTTCTTGTTTTGTTTTAAACTTTATTTTGTGTTGTTTTGCTCGAGGACTAGCAAAATCTAGGTTTGGGGGTATTTGATCGGTTCATAATTGTATATCATTTTGTACCCTTCTAGCTTATGATTTGGTTATGTTATTGAGTTAAACTTGTGCTTTTAATCCATTTTCTGTTTTGATAAGTCCATAATTTCATAAACTTGCATGCCTTCTTTACTTAGTGATTTTGCTTAGTTTCTCTTTATTTTGAGTCACTTACCTCTGTTTGTGTGTTTTGTAGGTTAAGAAAGCAAGAGATCACATTTGATGCAATCCATGCATGTTAAGGGCTGATTGGCATAAGAGGAATATGAGCTTAAAGACAAACTAATTTTGGCTACAGCCCATTTCCAGCCCAATTTCGTAGGTCAACTTCTTGGCCTTGGATCAGCATGCTATGGGGCTTGGATGAGGTGACGATCTTCATGAAACTTGTTCCAATGGGTGTCTAGTACAACATATCCAAAGTTCAGCCCAATTGGACATTTGTGGAGTGCTTAGCCCGTCCAACACTCAACCTTGCTCAGGAGGATTTGCAGCTGCCAGCTTTTTGCCATGTGCCTCTCCCTAGCTATAACTGAATTTGTACTCAACATAATGAGTGAAGTGGGGAGGCATTCCAGCTATTAAAGAGAAAGCAAGAGCATATTTGTGAAGACAAAAATACATCATGGCAAAGGGGACAAGGAAGAGACAAAGGTTAAAGTGCCATGGTGGAAAGGAGAGAGAGAAGAAGGAGGAATGATGAGAGGCATTTTGCTTCAGCCTTTGAACATGGGAATTGAATTGGCAGATCACTTTGGAGCTGGAGATCAGCTTTTGAGCTACTAAAGAGAAGCATGTGCATGCATGTGAAGCAAAAGAATGAAATGAAATGAAATGAAGTCAATTCCAGTCCCTGTTTCGGCAGCCAACTTGCAGTGGCCAAAACGTACACTTCTACTGCTCCGATGTGAATACTTTCTTCATAGAAGTTGTTCCAATGGGTGTCTAGTATAACATATCCAAATTTCAGCCCCATTGGATACGTGTTGAGACCTATGGCCTTCCTACACCAAAACAGGTTCAGAAAACTCGTTTTTCCAGCAACCAAAAGGCACCACATGGGTTGGCAGCAAATCTGATCACCTTTGAACCCATGTGAAGAAAGCTTGTGCAGCAGCAAAAGATGAAGGATGGTGTGGGAATTCATCATGTTGTTCCTCCCTCTTAGGCCTATAAATAGAGAAGCCTTCAAGCTTCATAAATCACACCCCAAGGGGGGGAGCTCTCAAACACTTCTCTAGAGCTCCCTTCCCTTCTCTCCCTCAAATTCTCTTAGTTTCCTTTCAAGTTGTCAATTGTTGTAGCAATATGATTTTTGCTAAATTTTCCTTCAAGTTTTCTTAATTCCACTTTACTTTTATTTGTAATGTACATTCTTTCTTAAGTATTCAAGTTTAATTAGTTTCCAAGTTTCAATTATGGTTTTTGTTCTTATTCATTATGCTTATAAGTTAATATGCTAGTTTGAATGATTGATCACCATTTAGGCTTGCATGTTAGCTATCTTGGTTTGAATTAAGAGTATACACCATGCTTTAATTCGAATTGAACTATGAATAGGAAGAGTATGTATGGACATTCGACAACAGGGATTAGATACATGCTTGGTTGTTTAAATTGTTCTTCTATGCTTAATGGGTTCATAATGCTTAATTTTAGGTTAGACAACAAATGATCAAATTAGGGAATTATGAACACAAGGTTATGACCAAACACCATGGCTTAATCATACTTTAGCTAGAATCAATCCGTTAATCTAATTGAACTTGGGAACTTATTTGCTTGAGTTATTTCCTTTTTCCTTGTTTTATTTATTTTCTTTTTCATTTCTGTTTTGTGTAGGGGAAATGAATTGGATCATTCAATCACCAATCCTCGTGGGATCGACCTCGCACTTACATATGCTATACTACCGAACGGCTCGTGCACTTGCGAGTATCACAAGTTGAGGATGCAGCTGAATCCATGTTGGTGCAGCTGAATCGAAGCAACAGTATGAAATGATATACAATTGTGAACCGAACAAATACCCCCAGACCTAGATTTTGCTAGTCCTCGAGCAAAACAAAACAAAACAAAAACAAGAAGTTAAGTAAACCACTTCCGCAGGTAACTCGATTGCATTGAGCATATGCAACAAGCCTTTAAACCTCTAGGCATCCCTAGTAGGAGGAGTTGTGTCTCCTAAGGGTTTAACAGAAACGATACCCATAAACGCTTTACTGACTCTACAAAACAAAGTGGTTAGAAAAACAAACTTTGAAATCAACTAATGAAAATGAAAGAAAACTTAAGTCATACCTCCAACACCATAGAGTTGCCAAGATAGGTGATCAATCAGTGTGTAAAGTGGAAGCTATAGCTCAAAGGCACACGGCTTCAAAGCAAGCATACTCAAACCTTGAATAGAGAACATGCTTCGACTCTAATTCTCACAGATAACACTCAATCACTCAGAACCTATGGTTTAATTCTCTCAAGAAAGCATAAGTGAGTGTATGAAATAGAAGCACAAATTTTGGTTAGATCTCATGAAAGGAATCAAATACTAAGAAAATAGATACACATATACATACCAGCACCCATGAATACATCCTCAAAGATCAGCTAGGTCTTTCACAAGGTTGTAATGAAAGGCTAAGGTTTAGGGGAAATGGAAGAATTGGAAGGAAAAAACAAGTAACTTAAGAACATACCAAGGTTGCAGCTTCATTAATCTGCAAGGCATCATTGATTTTAAGTGGCATGGCTGCAAACTTCATGGTATCACATGGCATGGACTTTATTTTTCACACTTAGATCACATCGAAACACATTCATCTTTGCTGATTTGATATGCATCTTCTTTAACTTTATTGCACATATTCACACCAATTTTTATTTAGGTACATGGCAGCAACTTCCTTGCCTCAAACTTTATCTTAGCAAACCTTGGTATATTTCTAAGTTATAGGGTATGGCTATAATAGGTCAAGTACTCAGATTGAGATACAAAGGTAGGGAAATGATGAGGGTGATAGAAGAAAAAGGCTTTAAGTGTTTGGCTTCAAGAGGGCTAATGGAACACACATATGGGTAGGGTGAAAAGAAAGCACATAGAATGGTTATACACACATAGCCTAGCATCACTTCAATGAGTTCATTCATGAATGAGAGCAAGCACATGATATCTGCAAAAGAGAATCATCCTTAGTATTCAATCAAAATGGAACAATGAGATCAATTAGAGTGAAATGAAGAAAATGAGTAGAGATGAGAAGTAGAAACACTTTAAACCCTCTCAAGAAAGCAATTAGGCTCGAAATGGCTCGCTAGGGTAGTCTCCACTATTCTTCTTCAAGAATTTGAGCATGGTACTTTAGCCACCAGAATTCTAAGAGCAAAAGCTTTGTGAAGTGCAAAAATTCTGATATGAAAACCTCAATGACAGCTCCATAATATTGATTGCATGACCTTCTAAAAAAAAAATGAACAAAAACTGAAAAACACAATGAAAGAAAACTGAAAACATAAATGAACGAAAATTGAAAACCTTCCCCCCAGACCTGAATTGAACATTGTCCTCAATGTTAAAGCATAGAAAAGATGATTGAGAACATGCAAATGATAAAGGGAAAAGTTAAGAAGAAGGTATAGAGAAACTCCCCCTTGATGCGATTAGGTCGACCGCTACCAAGCACCATCTTCTTGAACACATGGGTTGCCTCCCAAGAAGCGCCTTAGTTAATGTCTTGGCAAGACATTATGCAATCAGCTTATGATGAGTTGGGGGGTTTCGGATCAATCGTCTCAAGATAGTTCACCCAACTTCTTCTCCTCTTCCTTTTCCTTTTCTTTTTCTTCAAGTGTGCAACGGGTGTAACTTTGAACATGCCATTGGATGGTTCCAACTTCGTAGAGCATGGATCAAGGGGCTCAAGTGGTAACCCAGAAATTGGTGGAAATGGATGGAACACTTCTAGGGTAGCTACCACTTCTTGGAAGTTTGATTCAACTTGTTCTTCCTCTGCTTGTGCAATGACAACTTCTACAGCATCAGTGGGCTGTTTCTGCAAACTCTTAGAATAAACTTCATCATTCACAACATCAATTGAAAAACAAGTATCAAGAGAGATAGAAGGTTGAGATGGAGGATCAAACACTTTAAATTCAGCAGTTTCACCCAACACAGTCATGGAGAGGGTGCCATCTTTCATATTGATAATTGTGTTTGTAGTGGCCATGAATGGTCGTCCTAAAAGAATGGGATCAACACGATCTCCATTTGGGTTGTCCTCCATATCCATCACTACAAAATCAACAGGGAGAATTAGTGTATTAACTTGAACTAGAATATCTTCTACAATACCTTTTGGATATTTGATAGAATGATCAGCTAGTTCAAGACGAATTGAAGTCTTCTTCATCCCTTCTAAGCCAAGCTCTTGATAAACTGAATATGGCATTACATTGATGCCTGCTCCTAAGTCCAACATGGCTCTTCCAACCTTCTTGTCTCCAATGTTAATAGGAATGTCAAAGCTGCCAGGATCTTTTGATTTTGGTGGAAGCTTCCTTTGCAACACAGCACTTACATTCATGTCGAGCTTTACTTCTTCATTTGGAGCAAAATTGAGCTTGTGAGTCTTCAAGTTCTTGATGAACTTTCCATATGCAGGGATCTGTTCAATAAGATCAAGCAAAGGCAAATTGATATTAACTTTACTCAAAATATCATAAATCTCTTTAGAAGCCTTATCTTGCTTTGCTTCCTTAAGACGGCCTGGAAATGGAATCGGTGGAACATATGGAGTGGGTGGCACGTATCTATCTTTTTGAAGATGTGGTGGCACAAATTTGTCATCTCTTTTATGCAATTGGAATTGATCGGATTTCTGAGAATCTGATTTGGCCTTAGGAGCAGATTGGGGTGTTTTGGGTTGTTCTCCTTCCGAAGTTGTGATCTCCTCTTCATCTTCATTCTCTACAACAACAACATCATTTGAAAGATTAGAATCAACATTATTTTCAACTATCTTACCTGATCTGAGCACATGAATGGCCTTGACTTCATGGTTCTTTGGATTGATCTCAGTTTGGCTTGGCCATTTCCCAGGTTCTCTTTGGTTTATCTCAGCAGCTATTTGGCCTATTTGGACTTCCAATTTGGAGATGGCAGCTTGTATAGTTTGCTGAAAATTGGATTGGTTGATTGCCATCTGCTTCACTATATCTTCCAATGATGATGATGATTGTTGTGGCCTTTGGAATGAAGGGGGATTTGCTTGATTCTGGGTATTTCTCCATGAAAAGTTTGGATGATTCCTCCAACCTGGATTATAACTTTGAGAGTATGGATCATTTCTTGGACCTTGGTTGTAGGAATTTACCAACTTAGCTTGCTCTTGCACAAATTCTGGATATCCAGCCCCAAGTGGACAAGCTATAGTAGCATGGTCATGAGTTTCACAGATGCTACACACTTCCTTCAGAGGGTTTCTTGAGTTCAATGCAAGAAGAGTATCCAGCTTTTGTTCAAGTTTTGAAATCTGCACACTAGAAGATTCATTAGAACTACTAACAACACGTTTACCTCTTGTATCCGTATGTTGGGTCTCCATTGCTATCCCCTCAAAGAGTTCATACGTTTCTTCGGGAGTCTTGGTTTTATAAGAACCACCTGCAAAATTTGTGACAATATTATGACTAGAAGGGGTTAGTCCTTTATAAAACATACGCATTTGAAGCTTCAATGGAATCCCATGATGAGGACATTGATTGAGCAGCCCATTGAATCTCTCCCATGCTTCACAAAACTATTCATCATCTTGCTGTGCAAATAACAAGATCTTGTCCCTAAGCATGTCGGTCTTTTGAATGGCAGCCCATGTAGTGAGTGAACCCGGCTTCAAGGAATTCAACCAATACTTCGCCTTATCCTTTAAAGTGTATGGAAACACTCTCATTCGAAGTTGATCTTCCGTCACACCTGTCAAGGGAAAAGAACTCACAACATTAAAAATGTCCTTTATATGAGTTAATGGATCTTCATTAGGTAAACCATAAAAGGAAGGTAACATATTAAGATGAGAAGATTTAAGCTCATAGTTTCGAGCTACAGTGGGCAACGAAATGCTTGAAGGAGATGCTGGAATTGTTGGGATACCAAGGTCTCCCATGAACTCAATGGCAGCCATCTCTTCTTGTTCTTCTTGGTCTGAACTTGGTTCGGAATTTGAGGGTGAAGAACCAGGAAGTTAAGTGTGGAGAGCAAAACTTGTAAATGTAGCAAGAGCTTGCTCTTTTGCAATTGACAACTCCCTTTCTAAACGATTCTGAATTTCAGAGGTCACCCGATTGGGTTGCAATGATGGTCCTGCGTTCAAAGATCTAGAACGTTGGAATGAAGACCTCACTTGTTCAAGGAATGGATTTTTAGACATAAACTACCTGAAACAGAAAATTAGATTAATTAGAAACACTAAAAAGAAAAGGGTAACCTTGGGCACATAACCAGGGAAGAACTTTCGTTCAGTCCCCGGCAACGGTGCCAAAAACTTGTTGTTTAATTATGTTAACTCGCAAGTGTACGTGCCAATTAGTAGTATAGCAAAACAAAATACGAGGTCGTACCCACGAGGACTGAGAAGTTAAAATTAGTTATGTACTTAGATTACCAAATTCAAGAAGTTAGGAAGTTAAGTCTAGAACAGAATTTTAAAGTGAGAGTGATTGTGATTGTGAATGTGAAAGGAAATGAACAAACTGAGATTGCAAATGAAACAAGTAAACAAGTACAGCAAAGGTGGTTTTGAAGATTGAAAAACAGATTTGGAGACTAGGGCATTTGATTCACCATAACAATTCAATTCCAGGTTATAAAGATTCAAGTGACAAGTCTAATTCAGATTCAAAGATTGATTCTAGCTAATATATGATTAAGCCATGGTGTCTGGTCCTAACCTTGTATTCCTAATTCCCTAATTTGATCATTTGTTGTCTAACCTAAATTAAGCATTAGGAATCCATTAAGCATAGAAGAACATTTTAAACAACCAAGTATGTATCTAATCCAGATTGTCGAATTCTCATACATACTCTTCCTATTCATAGTTCAATTTGAATCAAAGCATGGTGTCTACTCTTAATTCAAACCAAGATATACAAACCTGAATGGTAGCTAGGCATTCCGATCAGCATATAGGAAAGTAGGCAAAATGAATAAGAACATGAATCATGAATCAAACTTGAAACTTGAAATTTATAAACCCAGAATATTCATGTTAGGTTACATCAAAGCCCTAGTTATGGATTTAGTTACTCATAATGGAAAAGAGACTTGAACAGAAATGAGAAAACATAATGAATGCAATAAGAGTAGAAAAACCCCTTTTCTGAAGTTCTTGTGGTGTCCAAGGCTTCTCCAAGTGCTTCTCTACTTCTAATGCTTCTCCAAGAGCTTCCCCACTTCTAGAAGGATGTATGAAGGATATGGAGGTGATTTGGGATGAGTTTGAGTGAGTGGTGATGGTTGAGAGAGATGAAATTCGTAGGGAAATGGAAGAGAGGTTTGCTGGAGTTGTTTTGGTGATTTGAGGCTGTTTAGAGCTTTGGGTTGATTGTTGGAGTGTTTGGGAAAATGAGAGTGTTTGAGGATAATATCTGAATGTGTTTGGGAAAATAATGGAAGTGTTTGAGGGAGGATGGAGTGAAGGATGGCTGAATTGTGGGGTTGTGAATCCCAGGCTTGCACCCCTTGAATCTGGAAATGAATTGGTATTTATAGGGGAAGGGAGGTGAGAAATCAGAATTGAATATAGCAATCACCTAACACACTTGTATTAGATAATCAGAATTGGTTGTTGCACTTCACTAACAATTCCCACCAGCAGCCATAGCTCATCTTCATGTCAGCATGACCAAACTTCCATTCAGAAACCAATAGGTCATGCCTAGCTCACCATGACCAAGCAAGCAATGAGCTCATCTTCCTGTCAGCATGATGAACAACTTCTTGGGCTTGACTGAATCAAATGATGACTTTAAGATGTCGAATTTGAAGTTCAGAATGTCATTGATCCAACCACACAAATATTGGCCCAATCCAAGCTCGGATGAAGAAGATAAGTCCGAAATGAATTTGTAACTCAGTCTCCAGTTTTTACACAATATTTTCACCATTTTACTTCACATGCCTCAAGTGATACCTAGAGCTCAATGAACTGAATGACAAACACAAAAGAGGTTAAAACCACAAGGTTAACTCAAAAACATAACTAAATCATAAGCTATAAGGGTATGAAATGATATACAATTGTGAACCGAACAGTACTCAGTTTGTGCCGTAAATGGAGTGGTTGGTGTATTGCATAGTTCTAGCGATTGGATTTCACTCAAAACTCACCGAATGACTCCTCCCACCTTATTATGATGTTGTCCCAGTTTTGGGCTCGATCCGAAATCCATAGGTGTAAGAAATTGGACAATTCAAGTTCGTACTCAGTTTGTGACGTAAATGGAGTGGTTGGTGTATTGCATAGTTCTAGCGATTGGATTTCACTCAAAACTCACCGAATGACTCCTCCCACCTTATTATGATGTTGGCCCAGTTTTGGGCTCGATCCGAAATCCATAGGCCATAGAAATTGGACAATTCAAGTTCGTACTCAGTTTGTGCCGTAAATGGATTGGTTGTTGTATTGCATAGTTCTAGCGATTGGATTTCACACAAAACTCACCGAATGACTCCTCCCACCTTATTATGGTGTTGGCCAAGTTTTGGCCTCGATCCGAAATCCATAGGCCATAGAAATTGGACAATTCAAGTTCGTACTCAGTTTGTGCCGTAAATGGAGTGGTTGGTGTATTGCATAGTTCTAGCGATTGGATTTCACTCAAAACTCACCGAATGACTCCTCCCACCTTATTATGATGTTGGCCCAGTTTTGGGCTCGATCCGAAATCCATAGGTGTAAGAAATTGGACAATTCAAGTTCGTACTCAGTTTGTGCCGTAAATGGAGTGGTTGGTGTATTGCATAGTTCTAGCGATTGGATTTCACTCAAAACTCACCGAATGACTCCTCCCACCTTATTATGATGTTGGCCCAGTTTTGGGCTCGATCCGAAATCCATAGGCCATAGAAATTGGACAATTCAAGTTCGTACTCAGTTTGTGCCGTAAATGGATTGGTTGTTGTATTGCATAGTTCTAGCGATTGGATTTCACTCAAAACTCACCGAATGACTCCTCCCACCTTATTATGGTGTTGGCCAAGTTTTGGGCTCGATCCGAAATCCATAGGCCATAGAAATTGGACAATTCAAGTTCGTACTCAGTTTGTGCCGTAAATGGAGTGGTTGGTGTATTGCATAGTTTTAGCGATTGGATTTCACTCAAAACTCACCGAATGACTCCTCCCACCTTATCATGATGTTGGCCCAGTTTTGGGCTCGATCCGAAATCCATAGGTGTAAGAAATTGGACAATTCAAGTTCGTACTCAGTTTGTGCCGTAAATGGAGTGGTTGGTGTATTGCATAGTTCTAGCGATTGGATTTCACTCAAAACTCACCGAATGACTCCTCCCACCTTATTATGGTGTTGGCCAAGTTTTGGGCTCGATCCGAAATCCATAGGCCATAGAAATTGGACAATTCAAGTTCGTACTCAGTTTGTGCCGTAAATGGATTGGTTGGTGTATTGCACAGTTCTAGCGATTGGATTTCACTCAAAACTCACCGAATGACTCCTCCCACCTTATTATGGTGTTGGCCAAGTTTTGGGCTCGATCCGAAATCCATAGGCCATAGAAATTGGACAATTCAAGTTCGTACTCAGTTTGTACCGTAAATGGAGTGGTTGGTGTATTGCATAGTTCTAGCGATTGGATTTCACTCAAAACTCACCGAATGACTCCTCCCACCTTATTATGGTGTTGGCCCAGTTTTGGGCTCGATCCGAAATCCATAGGTGTAAGAAATTGGACAATTCAAGTTCGTACTCAGTTTGTGCCGTAAATGGAGTGGTTGGTGTATTGCATAGTTCTAGCGATTGGATTTCACTCAAAACTCACCGAATGACTCCTCCCACCTTATTATGATGTTGGCCCAGTTTTGGGCTCGATCTGAAATCCATAGGCCATAGAAATTGGACAATTCAAGTTCGTACTCAGTTTGTGCCGTAAATGGATTGGTTGGTGTATTGCATAGTTCTAGCGATTGGATTTCACTCAAAACTCACCGAATGACTCCTCCCACCTTATTATGGTGTTGGCCAAGTTTTGGGCTCGATCCGAAATCCATAAGCCATAGAAATTGGACAATTCAAGTTCGTACTCAGTTCGTGCCGTAAATGGAGTGGTTGCTGTATTGCATCGTTCTAGCGATTGGATTTCACTCAAAACTCACCGAATGACTACTCCCACCTTATTATGGTGTTCCCCAAGTTTTGGGCTCGATCCGAAATACATAGGTGTACGAAATTGAACAATTCAAGTTCGTACTCAGTTTGTGCTGCAAATGGAGTGGTTGGTGTATTGCATAGTTCTAGCGATTGGATTTCACTCAAAACTCACCGAATGACTCCTCCCACCTTATTATGGTGTTGGCCAAGTTTTGGGCTCGATCCGAAATCCATAGGCCATAGAAATTGGACAATTCAAGTTCGTACTCAGTTTGTGCCGTAAATGGAGTGGTTGGTGTATTGCATAGTTCTAGCAATTGGATTTCACTCAAAACTCACCGAACGACTCCTCCCACCTTATTATGGTGTTGCCCATGTTTTGGGCTCGATCCGAAATCCATAGGTGTAAGAAATTGGACAATTCAAGTTCGTACTCAGTTTGTGCCGTAAATGGAGTGGTTGGTGTATTGCATAGTTCTAGCGATTGGATTTCACTCAAAACTCACTGAATGACTCCTCCCACCTTATTATGGTGTTGGCCAAGTTTTGGGCTCGATCCGAAATCCATAAGCCATAGAAATTGGACAATTCAAGTTCGTACTCAGTTTGTGCCGTCAATGGAGTGGTTGGTGTATTGCATAGTTCTAGCGATTGGATTTCACTCAAAACTCACCGAATGACTCCTCCCACCTTATTATGGTGTTGCCCAAGTTTTGGGCTCGATCCGAAATCCATAAGCCATAGAAATTGGACAATTCAAGTTCGTACTCAGTTCGTGCCGTAAATGGAGTGGTTGGTGTATTGCATAGTTCTAGCGATTGGACTTCACTCAAAACTCACCGAATGACTCCTCCCACCTTATTATGGTGTTGCCCAAGTTTTGGGCTCGATCCGAAATCCATAGGTGTAAGAAATTGGACAATTCAAGTTCGTACTCAGTTTGTGCCGTAAATGGAGTGGTTGGTGTATTGCATAGTTCTAGCGATTGGATTTCACTCAAAACTCACCGAATGACTCCTCCCACCTTATTATGGTGTTGCCCAAGTCTTGGGCTCGATCCGAAATCCATAGGCCATAGAAATTGGACAATTCAAGTTCGTACTCAGTTTGTGCCGTAAATGGATTGGTTGTTGTATTGCATAGTCCTAGCGATTGGATTTCACTCAAAACTCACCGAATGACTCCTCCCACCTTATTATGGTGTTGCCCAAGTTTTGGGCTCGATCCGAAATCCATAGGCCATAGAAATTGGACAATTCAAGTTCGTACTCAGTTCGTGCCGTAAATGGAGTGGTTGGTGTATTGCATAGTTCTAGCGATTGGACTTCACTCAAAACTCACCGAATGACTCCTTCCACCTTATTATGGTGTTGCCCAAGTTTTGGGCTCGATCCGAAATCCATAGGTGTAAGAAATTGGACAATTCAAGTTCGTACTCAGTTTGTGCCGTAAATGGAGTGGTTGGTGTATTGCATAGTTCTAGCAATTGGATTTCACTCAAAACTCACCGAACGACTCCTCCCACCTTATTATGGTGTTGCCCATGTTTTGGGCTCGATCCGAAATCCATAGGTGTAAGAAATTGGACAATTCAAGTTCGTACCCAGTTTGTGCCGTAAATGGAGTGGTTGGTGTATTGCATAGTTCTAGCGATTGGATTTCACTCAAAACTCACTGAATGACTCCTCCCACCTTATTATGGTGTTGGCCAAGTTTTGGGCTCGATCCGAAATCCATAAGCCATAGAAATTGGACAATTCAAGTTCGTACTCAGTTTGTGCCGTCAATGGAGTGGTTGGTGTATTGCATAGTTCTAGCGATTGGATTTCACTCAAAACTCACCGAATGACTCCTCCCACCTTATTATGGTGTTGCCCAAGTTTTGGGCTCGATCCGAAATCCATAGGCCATAGAAATTGGACAATTCAAGTTCGTACTCAGTTCGTGCCGTAAATGGAGTGGTTGGTGTATTGCATAGTTCTAGCGATTGGACTTCACTCAAAACTCACCGAATGACTCCTCCCACCTTATTATGGTGTTGCCCAAGTTTTGGGCTCGATCCGAAATCCATAGGTGTAAGAAATTGGACAATTCAAGTTCTTACTCAGTTTGTGCCGTAAATGGAGTGGTTGGTGTATTGCATAGTTCTAGCGATTGGATTTCACTCAAAACTCAACGAATGACTCCTCCCACCTTATTATGGTGTTGCCCAAGTCTTGGGCTCGATCCGAAATCCATAGGCCATAGAAATTGGACAATTCATGTTCGTACTCAGTTTGTGCCGTAAATGGATTGGTTGGTGTATTGCATAGTTCTAGCGATTGGATTTCACTGAAAACTCACCGAATGACTCCTCCCACCTTATCATGGTGTTGGCCAAGTTTTGGGCTCGATCCGAAATCCATAGGCCATAGAAATTGGACAATTGAAGTTCGTACTCAGTTTGTGCCGTAAATGGAGTGGTTGGTGTATTGCATAGTTCTGGCGATTGGATTTCACTCAAAAGTCACCGAATGACTCCTCCCACCTTATTATGGTGTTGGCCAAGTTTTGGGCTCGATCCGAAATCCATAAGCCATAGAAATTGGACAATTCAAGTTCGTACTCAGTTTGTGCCGTCAATGGAGTGGTTGGTGTATTGCATAGTTCTAGCGATTGGATTTCACTCAAAACTCACCGAATGACTCCTCCCACCTTATTATGGTGTTGCCCAAGTTTTGGGCTCGATCCGAAATCCATAGGCCATAGAAATTGGACAATTCAAGTTCGTACTCAGTTCGTGCCGTAAATGGAGTGGTTGGTGTATTGCATAGTTCTAGCAATTGGACTTCACTCAAAACTCACCGAATGACTCCTCCCACCTTATTATGGTGTTGCCCAAGTTTTGGGCTCGATCCGAAATCCATAGGTGTAAGAAATTGGACAATTCAAGTTCGTACTCAGTTTGTGTCGTAAATGGTGTGGTTGGTGTGTTGCATAGTTCTAGCGATTGGATTTCACTCAAAACTCACCGAATGACTCCTCCCACCTTATTATGGTGTTGGCCAAGTTTTGGGCTCGATCCGAAATCCATAGGCCATAGAAATTGGACAATTCAAGTTCGTACTCAGTTCGTGCCGTAAATGGAGTGGTTTGTGTATTGCATTGTTCTAGCGATTGGATTTCACTCAAAACTCACCGTATGACTCCTCCCATCTTATTATGGTGTTGCCCAAGTTTTTAGCTCGATCCGAAATCCATAGGTGTAAGAAATTGGACAATTCAAGTTCGTACTCAGTTTGTGCCGTAAATGGAGTGGTTGGTGTATTGCATAGTTCTAGCGATTGGATTTCACTCAAAACTCACCGAATGACTACTCCCACCTTATTATGGTGTTCCCCAAGTTTTGGGCTCGATCCGAAATACATAGGTGTACGAAATTGAACAATTCAAGTTCGTACTCAGTTTGTGCTGTAAATGGAGTGGTTGGTGTATTGCATAGTTCTAGCGATTGGATTTCACTCAAAACTCACCGAATGACTCCTCCCACCTTATTATGGTGTTGGCCAAGTTTTGGGCTCGATCCGAAATCCATAGGCCATAGAAATTGGACAATTCAAGTTCGTACTCAGTTCGTGCCGTAAATGGAGTGGTTGGTGTATTGCATAGTTCTAGCGATTGGATTTCACTCAAAACTCACCGAATGACTCCTCCCACATTATTATGGTGTTGCCCAAGTTTTGGGCTCGATTCGAAATCCATAGGTGTAAGAAATTGGACAATTCAAGTTCGTACTCAGTTTGTGCCGTAAATGGAGTGGTTGGTGTATTGCATAGTTCTAGCGATTGGATTTCACTCAAAACTCACCGAACGACTCCTCCCACCTTATTATGGTGTTGCCCATGTTTTGGGCTCGATCCGAAATCCATAGGTGTAAGAAATTGGACAATTCAAGTTCGTACTCAGTTTGTGCCGTAAATGGAGTGGTTGGTGTATTGCATAGTTCTAGCGATTGGATTTCACTCAAAACTCCCCGAATGACTCCTCCCACCTTATTATGGTGTTGCCCAAGTTTTGGGCTCGATCCGAAATCCATAGGCCATAGAAATTGGACAATTCAAGTTCGTACTCAGTTCGTGCCGTAAATGGAGTGGTTGGTGTATTGCATAGTTCTAGCGATTGGATTTCACTCAAAACTCACCGAATGACTCCTCCCACATTATTATGGTGTTGCCCAAGTTTTGGGCTCGATTCGAAATCCATAGGTGTAAGAAATTGGACAATTCAAGTTCGTACTCAGTTTGTGCCGTAAATGGAGTGGTTGGTGTATTGCATAGTTCTAGCGATTGGATTTCACTCAAAACTCACCGAATGACTCCTCCCACCTTATTATGGCGTTGCCCAAGTCTTGGGCTCGATCCGAAATCCATAGGCAATAGAAATTGGACAATTCAAGTTCGTACTCAGTTTGTGCCGTAAATGGATTGGTTGGTGTATTGCATAGTTCTAGCGATTGGATTTCACTGAAAACTCACCGAATGACTCCTCCCACCTTATTATGGTGTTGGCCAAGTTTTGGGCTCGATCCGAAATCCATGTTGCTTCGAATTCACTTCATCAAAATAGATTCAGCTGCATCCTCAACTTGTGATACTCGCAAGTGCACGAGCCGTTCGGTAGTATAGCATATGTAAGTGCGAGGTCGATCCCACGAGGATTGGTGATTGAATGATCCAATTCATTTCCCTACAAAAAAACAGAAATGGAAAAGAAAATAAATAAAACAAGAAAAAGGAAATAACTCAAGCAAATAAGTTCCCAAGTTCAATTAGATTAATGGATTGATTCTAGCTAAAGTATGATTAGGCCATGGTGTCTGGTTCTAACCTTGTGTTCCTAATTCCCTAATTTGATCATTTGTTGTCTAACCTAAAATTAAGCATTAGGAACCCATTAAGCATAGAAGAACAATTTAAACAACCAAGTATGTATCTAATCCCTGTTGTCGAATGTCCATACATACTCTTCCTATTCATAGTTCAATTCGAATTAAAGCATGGTGTCTACTCTTAATTCAAACCAAGATAGCTAACATGCAAGCCTAAATGGTGATCAATCATTCAAACTAGCATATTAACTTATAAGCATAATGAATATGAACAAAAACCATAACTGAAACTTGGAAACTAATTAAACTTGAACACTTAAGAAAGAATGTACATTACAAAATAAAATTAAAGAAGAACTTGAAAACTAGAAGAAAAATTCAGTAAACTCATTTTATTACAACAATTGAAAACTTGAAAGGAAACTAAGAGAATTTGAGGGAGAGAAGGGAAGGGAGCTCTAGAGAAGTGTTTGAGAGCTCCCCCATTGGGGTGTGATTTATGAAGCTTGAAGGCTTCTCTATTTATAGGGCTAAGAGGGAGGAACAACATGATGGATTCCCACACCATCCTTCATCTTTTGCTGCTGCACCTGAAGATTCTTCACATGGGTTCAAAGGTGATCAGATGTTCAAAGATCCTTCATCATTTCATTTCTTTGCTTTCTTTTTGCTTTACATGCATGCACATGCTTCTCTTTAGTAGCTCAAAAGCTGATCTCCAGCTCCAAAGTGATCTGCCAATTCAATTCCCATGTTCAAAGGCTGAGCAGAAATGCCTCTCATCATTCCTCTTCTTCTCTCTCTCTTTTCTCTTTGCTTCACATGCACATGCTTTCTCTATAATAGCTCCAACATGTACCAACTTGCTCCTTCAGAAATTCATAGCTGGAAAGCCTCCCAACTTCACTCATTATGTTGGGTACAAAGTCAGTTGCAGCTGGGGTGAGGCACATGGCTAAAAGGAGTCACATGGCAAAATGCTGGCAGCTACAAATCTTGCTGAGCAAGGTTGGGTGTTGGACGGGCTGAGCACTCCACAAATGTTCAATTGGGCTGAAATTTGGATATGTTGTAGTAGACACCTATTGGAACAAGTTTCATGAATATCTTCACCTCATTCGAGCCCCATAGCATGCTGATCCAAGGCCAAGAAGTTGACCTACGAAATTGGGCTGGAAAGGGGTTGTAGCCAAAATGTGTTTGTCTTTAAGCTCATATTCCTCATATGCCAATCCGCCCTTAACATGCATGGATTGCATCAAATGTTATCTCTTGCTATCTTAACCTACAAAACACACAAACATAGGTAAGTGACTCAAAATAGAGAGAAACTAAGCAAAATCACTAAGTAAAGAAGGCATGCAAGTGTAAGAAATTATGGACTTATCAAAACAGAAAATGAATTAAAAGCACAAGTTTAACTCAATAACATAACCAAATCAAAAGCTAGAAGGGTACAAAATGATATACAATTATGAACCGATCAATCCATAGGCCATAGAAATTGGACAATTCAAGTTCGTACTCAGTTTGTGCCGTAAATGGAGTGGTTGGTGTATTGCATAGTTTTAGCGATTGGATTTCACTCAAAACTCACCGAATGACTCCTCCCACCTTATTATGGTGTTGCCCAAGTTTTGGGCTCGATCCGAAATCCATAGGCCATAGAAATTGGACAATTCAAGTTCGTACTCAGTTTGTGCAGTAAATGGAGTGGTTGGTGTATTGCATAGTTCTGGCGATTGGATTTCACTCAAAACTCACCGAACGACTCCTCCCACCTTATTATGGTGTTGCCCATGTTTTGGGCTCGATCCGAAATCCATAGGTGTAAGAAATTGGACAATTCAAGTTCGTACTCAGTTTGTGCCGTAAATGGAGTGGTTGGTGTATTGCATAGTTCTAGCGATTGGATTTCACTCAAAACTCACCGAATGACTCCTCCCACCTTATTATGGTGTTGCCCAAGTTTTGGGCTCGATCCGAAATCCATAGGCCATAGAAATTGGACAATTCAAGTTCGTACTCAGTTCGTGCCGTAAATGGAGTGGTTGGTGTATTCCATAGTTCTAGCGATTGGATTTCACTCAAAACTCACCGAATGACTCCTCCCACCTTATTATGGTGTTGCCCAAGTTTTGGGCTCGATCCGAAATCCATAGGTGTAAGAAATTGGACAATTCAAGTTCGTACTCAGTTTGTGCCGTGAATGGAGTGGTTGGTGTATTGCATAGTTCTAGCGATTGGATTTCAGTCAAAACTCACCGAATGACTTCTCCCACCTTATTATGGTGTTCCCCAAGTTTTGGGCTCGATCCGAAATACATAGGTGTACGAAATTGAACAATTCAAGTTCGTACTCAGTTTGTGCTGTAAATGGAGTGGTTGGTGCATTGCATAGTTCTAGCGATTGGATTTCACTCAAAACTCACCGAATGACTCCTCCCACCTTATTATGGTGTTGCCCAAGTTTTGGGCTCGATCCGAAATCCATAGGCCATAGAAATTGGACAATTCAAGTTTGTACTCAGTTTGTGCCGTAAATGGAGTGGTTGGTGTATTGCGTAGTTCTAGCGATTGGATTTCACTCAAAACTCACCGAACGACTCCTCCCACCTTATTATGGTGTTGCCCATGTTTTGGGCTCGATCCGAAATCCATAGGTGTAAGAAATTGGACAATTCAAGTTCGTACTCAGTTTGTGCCGTAAATGGAGTGGTTGGTGTATTGCATAGTGTTGCTTCGATTCAGCTGCACCAACATGGATTCAACTGCATCCTCAACTTGTGATACTCGCAAGTGCACGAGCCGTTCGGTAGTATAGCATATGTAAGTGCGAGGTCGATCCCACGAGGATTGGTGATTGAATGATCCAACTCATTTCCCCTACACAAAACAGAAATGAAAAAGAAAATAAATAAAACAAGGAAAAAGGAAATAACTCAAGCAAATAAGTTCCCAAGTTCAATTAGATTAACGGATTGATTCTAGCTAAAGTATGATTAAGCCATGGTGTTTGGTCATAACCTTGTGTTCATAATTCCCTAATTTGATCATTTGTTGTCTAACTTAAAATTAAGCATTATGAACCCATTAAGCATAGAAGAACAATTTAAACAACCAAGCATGTATCTAATCCCTGTTGTCGAATGTCCATACATACTCTTCCTATTCATAGTTCAATTCGAATTAAAGCATGGTGTATACTCTTAATTCAAACCAAGATAGCTAACATGCAAACCTAAACGGTGATCAATCATTCAAACTAGCATATTAACTTATAAGCATAATGAATAAGAACAAAAACCATAATTGAAACTTGGAAACTAATTAAACTTGAATACTTAAGAAAGAATGTACATTACAAATAAAAGTAAAGTGGAAATAAGAAAACATGAAGGAAAATTTAGTAAACTCATTTTGTTACAACAATTGACAACTTGAAAGGAAACTAAGAGAATTTGAGGGAGAGAAGGGAAGGGAGCTCTAGAGAAGTGTTTGAGAGCTCCCCCCCTTGGGGTGTGTTTTGAAGCTTGAAGGCTTCTCTATTTATAGGGCTAAGAGGGAGGAACAACATGATGAAATCCAACACCACCATTCCTCATTTAATACAACCCATAACACCACCATTCCTCATTTAATCCAACACCACCATTCCTCATTTAGCTATCTTGGTTTGAATTAAGAGTATACACCATGCTTTAATTCGAATTGAACTATGAATAGGAAGAGTATGTATGGACATTCGACAACAGGGATTAGATACATGCTTGGTTGTTTAAATTGTTCTTCTATGCTTAATGGGTCCCTAATGCTTAGTTTTAGGTTAGACAACAAATGATCAAATTAGGGAATTAGGAACACAAGGTTATGACCACACACCATGGCTTAATCATACTTTAGCTAGAATCAATCCGTTAATCTAATTGAACTTGGGAACTTATTTGCTTGAGTTATCTCCTTTTTTCTTGTTTTATTTATTTTCTTTTTCATTTCTATTTTGTGTAGGGGAAACAAATTGGATCATTCAATCACCAATCC
This sequence comes from Prunus kanzakura, assembly GCA_020521455.1. Taxonomy (NCBI): domain Eukaryota; kingdom Viridiplantae; phylum Streptophyta; class Magnoliopsida; order Rosales; family Rosaceae; genus Prunus; species Prunus kanzakura. The sequence goes on along the minus strand of BPUM01000264.1, from coordinate 8,114 downwards.
TCGTGGGATCGACCTCGCACTTACATATGCTATACTACCAAACGGCTCGTGCACTTGCGAGTATCACAAGTTGAGGATGCAGCTGAATCCATGTTGATGCAGCTGAATCGACGCAACAGTGACTCAAAATAAAGAGAAACTAAGCAAAATCACTAAGTAAAGAAGGCATGCAAGTTTATGAAATTATGGACTTATCAAAACAGAAAATGGTTTAAAAGCACAAGTTTAACTCAATAACATAACCAAATCATAAGCTAGAAGGGTACAAAATGATATACAATTATAAACCGATCAAATACCCCCAAACCTAGATTTTGCTAGTCCTCGAGCAAAACAACACAAAACAAAGTTAAAAACAAAACAAGAAGTTAACTAAACCACTTCCGCAGGTAACTCGATTGCATTGAGCGAATGCAACAAGCCTTTAAACCTCTAGGCATCCCTAGTAGGAGGAGTTGTGTCTCCTGAGGGTTTAACAGATACGATACCCACAAACGCTTGATTGACACTGTAAAACAAAGTAATTAGAAAACTTCAAAAATTGTGTTAGTCCTTTAAGCAAAACAACAACAAAATAAAAACAAAAACAAACACAAAAACAAAAAATAGAAATAAAAACAAAGCAAAAATAAAACTCAAAACAATCTTTCCGAACATTTTCTGAAGAGAAATGACTCATGCACATGACTCAAAAGTTTTAACAATAAAAACTCAATTTTAGACATTATTTACAAGGCGGCAAAGTTCAAAACACAACATGCTCAAAGTGTAGTAGTGTGATAGCCAAATGCAACAAATTCCCCAATCTTAGTTTTCACACAATTTCAAAAATCATACCAAACACAAATTCAACTTCAAATCTCACCAAAGTTGTCCTCTCACAAATGAATCACTCAGAAGAGGGCTACAATGCATCACTCAGTTATAAACATGAGATTAGAGTTAAACCGTAAAGGACTTAACTCAAAATAGGAAGATGAAGAACTTGCATTAATATGATCTCAAGAAGGATGTCAAACACTTAAAAGTAAGATAATGCATGCAATTCAACCATATGACATTTAAAATCAATTTAGGTCTTTATTATAGGTTGTAATGGGGCCAAGGGTGTAAGGTGAGTAAGAAATGAAGGGTATGGATAAAACAAAGTCCAAGGAACTCAAAATATAAGAGCATAAAACAATTGTTTACAAGACTTCGAATCATCACAATGAGAATTTTTTTCTTTTACATGATCAAAACTCCTTATACCTTCATTTACATTTATTCACACTCCTTTCCAAACACCAATTTATTTTGAAGGCCCAAAAATGAATTTTCAATCAACCACCACATAATTACAACTTTTTTTTTTTCTTTTCTTTCACCAATAGAGTGAAGTTCTTTTTTTTTTTTTTTTTTTTTTTTTTTTTTTTTTTTTTTCCGAAATGTAATATCCCTTCCCAAACTTAGCATGAAAAACACATCTAAATTAAAGCTCATGAGTTCCTTAGAAAGGTAAATATTTGTTTTTCGGGCTAAGGTGAGGAAATATAATTGGTAAAATGAAAGAAAAGGTTTACATGTAGGCTCAAATTGGTTAACAATGGAAAATCATGCTTAAGCATGCATAAGGTTAGCTTGAAAGGCACAAACGTTTCAAAGAGGGCCTTAATATCACTTCTTAAATGTCATGAAATCAAATTGCATAAGAATGAATGACTTTTAAGTGTTCAACCAAATCAATGAATAATGAGATCAAACAACAACTTTGATAACAAGAAAATAAGAGTATGTGTATAACACTCATGAAATGAAGCACAAGGCTCAAAAGCTCACATTATATGGTTATATAAGTCTAATTTATGCTTGATACAATTCTTTGGGTCATGCAAATCCTTTAACTGTAGAATTATGAAACAAATGACAAGTGCAAATATTTTGAACATATCATGCTAGAACGATGCCAAATTTATTTATTTAAAATTTTTTTTTTGAAATAAAAATTTACAAGGAACAAATAAATAAATAAATAAAATTCAATTTTCATTTAAGTCATGCAAACATTTATCACAATCTAATCAAATGTGTTCGGAAAGTGAATAAAATCAAAATCAAAATAAAATAAAAATAAAAGCAAGACTTAAACAAAATAAAATAAAAATAAAAACAAACGAATAAAAAAAAAATTAAGGAAAAACCAAATTTACATGCTAAACTCCAATACCCCCAAACCTAGAAATGAACATTGTCCTCAATGTTTAAAATTTAGGCACAAGCAATGTCAAAAATAACAAATGAAGGTATTAAAGCAAATAAAAAAAACACAAAACACACAAGAATACAAAAATAAAATAATTATAAAATAAAAATTACAAAACAAACACAAATTTTTTTTTTTAAAAAAATAATAATAATAATAACGAAACAGTAAAACACTCAAAACAGAAAGCCCTAAACAAACAGTCTTACGCAAACCAAAACCCAAACGATTGAAAGCTCAACCCAAAAGAAAGTTAGCCCACTTTGAAACCTAAACAACTGTGAAAACCCGACCCACAATGAAATTCGAAGCCCACATGTTATTATTATTATTTTTCAATTTTTTTATTTTTTTATTTTTTATTTAAAAGAACATGGGTCATGATGTCTCGGTTCAATGTAAGGGACCAACTGACAGGGCAAGACACGTGTCGACGCGTAGAGGCGCCACAGATTCCACAAGCGCAAATTACGGGCGCCATGGAAAGGCGCGAAGACGACTTTGCTGAACGCGTCCGTTCAGAAAAGACACGTCGTGATAAATGAGTTGGGTATGGTTGGAAAGTGAGAAGGTTGTGAGACTCAAGGAATGCTGGAGATTCAGAAAATGCTCAGACGCTACAATGGCTAGGGTTTGCAGAAACTAAGCCTATAAAAGAGGAAGAGAAAGAGGGGGAAAAAAACACACAAACTCAGAAACACACAAAAGAGAAAACAAAGAAGAAAAAAAAAACAAATGGCCTCTTCCTACCCATTTTCGTTGGATCTCAACCTAGCTCCACCGACTCAGACACGAGGCCAAGCAACGGCACCAGTATGGATGCCCTACTTTGCCTCCGCAAGGGGGCCTGTGACAGTAGCTGACTCAATACTCCTGGACAACGATGTTGCCATTGGAGTGGGCAGAAATTTAGTGACTCCTAAAGATATACGTGTGTTTGGGACAAGGGATGACAATCGGGTCGCAAGTGATGCCCTGGCACTGAGCGTGCAGAGTACAGCATGTGTCGCTAGTTTGGGACATCGCCTACTTGCGAAGTCCCATGAGGTAGAGGTGCTGAAAGGTCAGTTGGCGGCGGAGCGAAGTATGGTTGAAGAGTGTCAGACTGCTATAAAAAGCTTGAAAAGGGAGAGGGCGAGGATAGTGGAGGTGAATCGACACCAGCTAGAAGTATTGCGGGACGAGAATAAAACCCTATCAAAGATGGTAGAGTTGTATTCTCGCGACATGCGAAAGCAACTGGAGGACCTAGACCGACCGGGTAAACGCAAGCAAGCAGATCGTGAGAGTAGTTACGCTCAAGCTAAGATTGCGTTCTTTGGGGGCTCAAGTGGTGAGCCCCAAGAGGCTGTGCATGAAGCCCAGGAGGAGGACAGCCAGAGGGCCAAACTCAAAGCTCCAATGGTCGAGACACCAAGCACCGAGAAGAAATGACTTCTACTGCTAATTGTTGTTTTTATTTTATTTTATTTCTTTTGGTTGTTTTTGTTTTTGTTTTTGGAAATAAAATAGTAAAGTTGCAGAAGGAAAAAGAAAACGGAAAAGAAATCGCACTTTCCAAACTTAAATCAAACAAAGACGACAAACGGAAAAGAAAGCACAGTTCCCTAACTAAAATAAAATAAAGAAGACAGCTGAAAGGGAAAAGCAGAAATACAAAGCTCTAGAAAATGAAAGTAACGGGCAAAAATATTAAACACCAGAAAACACGGAAAAAAAGAAAAGTAAAGTGAAAGTAAAGGTGCTCCCCCTTGAAGCGATTAGGTCGAGCATGCCCGGGAAATTCGAAAGGGTGTTGGCTCTCTCTCATCAGCATATTTCTATTTAAACCACGCCTCTGTAAACGGATGATACCAACATTTCTTCCTGCAAACTCAAGGAAAAACATCAAAAAATTTCAGAAGCAAAACAAATGGCATCCTCACCTATTCTCATTGATGACCTCAACCTTGAGCTTTCCCTTGCACCTCCGAATGCCAAGAAAAGGGCTCGTCCAAACACTGTCTTCCCAAACTCTACATATCATCACGGCACGGCCTCAAACTTTGCTGAGACAATACCGATCTGTGCTGAGGCAAGGCCGAACAGAGCAGTGCTGCTGGGAGGTATGATTGGCAGCAAGCTCACACCGGCAGATCATTGGCATATATCACACAGGTCTGACAAGGAGGCAGTGGATGAGTCCCACACTTTTACCGCGCTCCAAGCGGTCTCGGCCACAAATCTGGGCTTGCGCCTACTAGCAAGAACACAAGAGTGTGGAGCACTGAGCGAGGAGGTGGCTTCCTTGAAGGCTATGGTGGCGGACTTGCAGAAGCGGCTTTACCGTTCCAATCAGTATGTGGAAGAACTGCAGAGAAAGAATGAGGACCATGTAGAGCTGCTGCAGATTCTGCAAGTGCGAGAAAATAAAGACAAGCCATGATGATGATGAAGATGAAGAAGATGAAGAAGAAGAAGAAGAAGTTTTTTATTTTCACTGTTTTTGTTTTTGTTTTTTTGTTTTTTGTTTTTAATGCAGCGTTTGAAATAAAATAAAAATGTGTTTTAACACTCAGAAATAAACTAACTAACCATACCACGTAAATAAATACATAAACTAACTTAACAAAACAAAAACAAAAACAAATCAAAAACAAAGACTCAACAGAAAAGAAAACAAAGAAAATAAAAATAAACTTAATTTAAAAACACACGAATATACAAGCAACTCACGGATGACCAGTTAAGGGCCTCAGAAAACACAGCCAGGGGATCCGGGAAGGTTGGAGGGGTCACAATGGTCCCGCTTAAAACCCAAACTTCTTAGACACCGAAGGTGTCGCCTATAGAACTCCTAGACACTGTATTGACGAAGGTGCTCACTGGAGTTACCATAAGTTAGCTTATATGAAAAATCTTTACTTTTTTAATTTTTTTTTTATAAAAAGAAACAAAAACAAATTAAGATAAAATGAAACTACAAATCATAAACGAAAATGAACTAAGTACTCTAAACAAACTCAAACAAACGAAATAAATTGTTGTACTAAAAGAAACAAACCAAGAAACCAAAGAAAAACACAAACAGCACTTTCTATCACCCGTTTATCACCATTTGGACAGAATCGTTTCTCTGTTTTCCAGCTTCGACCTTTGTTCAGTTTTTAGCCTATAACTTTCAAACCGTAAGTCCAAAATTCAGGTTCTTTATATGGTTGGATTCAGCACAGAAAAACAAAGAACTCAGCGCGGACCAAAAGGTAAAAACAATGACGAAAATAAACAGAATTCAGAGAAGAGAAAGGATTGAAATGCTCCCCCTTGAAGCGATTAGGTCGAGCATGGATGCACTTGGAGGTCGCGACTTCTCCCATTGCGCCACACTTCCCATTTTTATGATTGAGGTTGCCATCTCTCTCCATTTTTATTAAGCTTTCATAAATTGCTAAAACAAACACACAAACTTGAAATGGAATTAAAAGGATTAGGAAATAAAAACTAAAATGAAAAGGAAAATCAACACCATCCAATTCCATGCTTCAAAGCAACAAGAACCAATGGGTTGTGTAAGCTGGGACTTAAACCCAGTTCTCTTGCTTGTTAGGCAATTGTCCTATTCCGTTGGACTACAAACACAACTTGTCCATCAATGTCATTAACTTTAAAACATGAAACTGTCTAGAAAAACATGAAAATGAAAAAAATAAAATTAAAACAAGTAGGGAAAAGAAATAGAACCAAACTATGTTGCCAATCCCCGGCAACGGCGCCAAAAACTTGTTGCTTCGATTCAGCTGCACCAACATGGATTCAGCTGCATCCTCAACTTGTGATACTCGCAAGTGCACGAGCCGTTCGGTAGTATAGCATATGTAAGTGAGAGGTCGATCCCACGAGGATTGGTGATTGAATGATCCAACTCATTTCCCCTACACAAAACAGAAATGAAAAAGAAAATAAATAAAACAAGGAAAAAGGAAATAACTCAAGCAAATAAGTTCCCAAGCGGATTGATTCTAGCTAAAGTATGATTAAGCCATGGTGTTTGGTCATAACCTTGTGTTCATAATTCCCTAATTTGATCATTTGTTGTCTAACCTAAAATTAAGCATTATGAACCCATTAAGCATAGAAGAACAATTTAAACAACCAAGCATGTATCTAAATCCCTGTTGTCGAATGTCCATACATACTCTTCCTATTCATAGTTCAATTCGAATTAAAGCATGGTGTATACTCTTAATTCAAACCAAGATAGCTAACATGCAAACCTAAATGGTGATCAATCATTCAAACTAGCATATTAACTTATAAGCATAATGAATAAGAACAAAAACCATAATTGAAACTTGGAAACTAATTAAACTTGAATACTTAAGAAAGAATGTACATTACAAATAAAAGTAAAGTGGAAATAAGAAAACATGAAGGAAAATTTAGTAAACTCATTTTATTACAACAATTGACAACTTGAAAGGAAACTAAGAGAATTTGAGGGAGAGAAGGGAAGGGAGCTCTAGAGAAGTGTTTGAGAGCTCCCCCCCTTGGGGTGTGTTTTGAAGCTTGAAGGCTTCTCTATTTATAGGGCTAAGAGGGAGGAACAACATGATGAAATCCAACACCACCATTCCTCATTTAATACAACCCATAACTCCCACTTCATCTTGTCCAAGTTAGTGTGGTTGGAATCAACTCCATCCCATACTTCATTTGCTGCACCTCCAGCTTTCTTAACCTACAAAACACACAAACAGAGGTAAGTGACTCAAAATAAAGAGAAACTAAGGAAAATCACTAAGTAAAGAAGGCATGCAAGTTTATGAAATTATGGACTTATCAAAACAGAAAATGGTTTAAAAGCACAAGTTTAACTCAATAACATAACCAAATCATAAGCTAGAAGGGTACAAAATGATATACAATTATAAACCGATCACATAGTTCTACCGATTGGATTTCACTCAAAACTCACCGAATGACTCCTCCCACCTTATTATGGTGTTGCCCAAGTTTTGGGCTCGATCCGAAATCCATAGGCCATAGAAATTGGACAATTCACGTTCGTACTCAGTTTGTGCCGTAAATGGATTGGTTGGTGTATTGCATAGTTCTAGCGATTGGATTTCACTCAAAACTCACCGAATGACTCCTCCCACCTTATTATGGTGTTGGCCAAGTTTTGGGCTCGATCCGAAATCCATAGGCCATAGAAATTGGACAATTCAAGTTCGTACTCAGTTTGTGCTGTCAATGGAGTGGTTGGTGTATTGCATAGTTCTAGAGATTGGATTTCACTCAAAACTCACCGAATGACTCCTCCCATTTTATTATGGTGTTGCCCAAGTTTTGGGCTCGATCCGAAATCCATAGGTGTAAGAAATTGGACAATTCAAGTTCGTACTCAGTTTGTGCCGTAAATGGAGTGGTTGGTGTATTGCTTAGTTCTAGCGATTGGATTTCACTCAAAACTCACCGAATGACTCCTCCCACCTTATTATGGTGTTGGCCAAGTTTTGGGCTCGATCCGAAATCCATAGGCCATAGAAATTGGACAATTCAAGTTCGAACTCAGTTTGTGCCGTAAATGGAGTCGTTGGTGTATTGCATAGTTCTAGCGATTGGATTTCACTCAAAACTCACCGAATGACTCCTCCCACCTTATTATGGTGTTGCCCAAGTTTTGGGCTCGATCCGAAATCCATAGGCCATAGAAATTGGACAATTCAAGTTCGTACTCAGTTTGTGCCGTAAATGGAGTGGTTGGTGTATTGCATAGTTCTAGTGATTGGATTTCACTCAAAACTCACCGAACGACTCCTCCCACCTTATTATGGTGTTGCCCAAGTTTTGGGCTCGATCCGAAATCCATAGGTGTAACAAATTGGAAAAT